>RAKG01000043.1:600000-813696 GCA_009802275.1 Neurospora sp. CHS-2018a
TGTCTACACGATTCTGTACG
Organism: Neurospora sp. CHS-2018a; assembly: GCA_009802275.1. NCBI lineage: Eukaryota > Fungi > Ascomycota > Sordariomycetes > Sordariales > Sordariaceae > Neurospora > Neurospora sp. CHS-2018a. The sequence continues at coordinate 600,021 of RAKG01000043.1, forward strand.
GTTAAGCTGTTGTTCCGAGCCTTGCAGAACTCGAAGAATCGGCCGTGGATTTCATCGGGGCATCCGTGCGCCAACAACCGGCGCTCTCACCACAACAAAAACTTCGACCCGAACAACCGACCAACCGTCGCTGTTCTCACCATGCAGTACCAGACCGCTCATCAACACTGCCGCCCATTCTATCATTTGTTCACCCCAGGATGTAATTCGATCACCGAATTGTTTGGCTTCCAGAACTGATCCAACACCTTAAAAACAGCAAGCGGCCTTGGAGCGGCAACAAGAGCATTCTCTCGTCGACGCAAAACATCTCTGAAAGTGCTCATACTTTGACAAACGGACTCTCCGGCTCTGGCCATCACCCGGGCCACCAGATTGGTATGTTCTTTTTTTGTTTTATTTTTCGCTTCCTTTCCCTTCTCCTCTCCGCCTCAGGCGATTCCAGTTCCATCAAGCTGGTGGACAACACTTGGGGTACCACCGACCCATCTTCGCGCCAGAATTTTTTTATGTCTGCTTTGCCTTACCTGTACTGATTCCACACAGCCGCTCTCCTCTCAGGCAGTTTTCACGTTGGGAATGGCCTCATCAATCCCGCCGGCTGTTTGGCTGCAAACACAACGCTGTGGCTAGTGCGTGGCTGGTGTGTGGCTTGAGCGTCAGCAACAACGACAATCAAACTGTCTGCGGGTCCACGTTAGTCTATACAAGAAATGCGACCATCCAAACTCAATCAACATGCACCAAGAACACTCAACTCTGAGTTGCCCATCGAACTCGCTCCGACTTTCCTTAAACCCCAAATCGGTGACCAGGAACCCCAAGTGGGATTTCTTTTACCTTTTCCTCCATTTTCCCCTGGGTTACATTGACCATCCGGCTACCCTTCCATCCTGACTCTCCATCATGGTGTTTTGCTCTTTATTTTGTACACCTCGCTGGTGTAAGTTGACGGCACTGCAGTACGATACCGTATCGCCATGCCTCACCTCGCCTCGCCTCACCTCTGCCTCTTGCCAGCAGCACGTCGAATAAACTGCAATATGACTAATCGCTCTGTCTCCGGAATCATGCCCGTCCACACGGGCCATGAAGCCTTTCTCCAACTTCCAAGCCAACTGGCCACAAGGCTCCAAGAGGGGTCCAGCCTTCTTACCCCAAGCGCCTCCACTGGTCGCCGTCTTCCTCGCCGATTACCAAGGAATATCGTTAATCCAAAAACCAGGACGGTCCGGAAATGTAGGGTTAAAGGTGTGCCAGTTGTGTCGACAGCCATGTACATACAGCCAAACGCAAATGGCAGACTTCTAACCCTGCGTTGCCGGAACGTCCTCGTTTCTGGATTACTCGGGACTATACGGTATATTGCGATAACATCTCTATCGGTGAGCCACACAGGATCCGGATATCTCGATAAACGCTCTCAAGACCTGGACACCCCCGAAAGCAGCCCGACCCCCTTTGATCTCCGATCAACGGAGGGAGCGAAGCCACATGACTGGGCTCGAGCCACAGTTTCCCTTCTCTCGGGTCTAAAAGCCCATCTTGCATCGCTTCAGGGCTTCCACGGCACCCTCGGGCACCCTCGGGCACCCCCCAGCGCTCGAAGCCAGTACCCTTCACTGGACTGACGGACAGACGTATGAGACCGTGACGATCTCTGTCAGGAGGTCAGTTACTCTCCAGATGTTACACTAACAGAGATGCTCGTCAACCTCAGCACTTTCAGATATCCCGAGGAACAGCCGCCAACGTGGCCTTCCCTCGATTCAAACGAGTGGGCCGACGTTTAGGCACTTGGCTGAAGCCATTACAGACCTTGTCGCGGCGAAGTTTCCTGACGGGGGCTTTCGTAACGGTATATATCACCAGACTAAACACCTAGGACAGTTGTTAGCATGCTCACCAGTCTTAGCATGCTTTCCTAACAGTTCAGGGGCCACCGCCATCGTGCCAGCAAGGACCTCACGCCGACTTTGGACCAAACCGACCCCGATCGCAACCGGACTGACGACAACGGTCTGGAAGTTCAAGACGCCCATCATCAGAGCCTCCTCGGTCAAGGCTCTGAGAGGCCGGAAAGGGACAATGGGTTATGCTCAAGAACCTGATCACCGCCGCCATTCCGAAATCTCTTTAGATAGACATGATAACTGATTGTCAAAAACTCCCTTCGATCCATCCTCCCTTTCTGACAACCTCTCTAGTGCTTTACGGCTTCCCTCATCCTTTACCGATCTCGGCGGAGAGAACACCTTGTCCCACACAACCCCCCTCGACGGTCGGGAGCGCATGACGCCAGCCAGCGAAGACAATCCATAATATCTCGACTTCAACACCTCCCAACCGATGGGGGATTGCTGCAAAGGACTGGAAAGGGTCCTTCTGTATTCCGGCAACGACCACGACCGTCTTTATCTGCTTTTACGAACAGCCGCAATGAGACCGACCCTATGACAGCGAGCTACAACAGCTAGCCTCTGCCAGCTGGAGATCCGTTGCTCTGCATACCGCCGACGGCCCGTCGTCCCTCGACTCTCCCTAACCCTCACCAAGGCAAAAGGGGCTACGCGTGGGGCATCCCATCGTCGGTAGTGGAGCGGCCAGCCAGCAAAGACAATCCATGATATCTCGACTTCAATACCTCCCAATCGATGGGAGATTGCTGCAAAGGATTAAAATGGGTCCTTCCATGTCCCAGCAATGACTAAGACAGTCCTTATTTACTTTGCGAACAAGCACAGCGAGATACGTCCCTACGGCAGGGGGCTACAATACAGGTTCGGCATGTTCTTTAGCCAGCTCCAGCCAGCTGGAGATCTGTTGTTGGACCCCCGCCGACAGCCCGCGGCCTCTGGACATCTACAGTTTCCCTAACCCTTAACCAACTCGTGGCGAAGGGAGCACATCCCACCGTCGACAGTGGAGCGCATGCGCTAATCTGCGAAGATTATCGACCAAATAACCACTTGAACCCTTCGCCAGCAACGCAAAGAAGGCTCAGCAAACCGAGAACACTCCGTCTGTCTTCGGTCCATTACGGCGACCACGGCCGTCTTTTATCTGCCTCGAGCAACCACGATAAACATACAAGCGAGAGCTTCAGGACTTGGGCACGACGTCAGCTAGCATCTGCCTACAGGGAAACCGCACCTCTTGGCATGTCGCAGGCGCTCAAGATCCGTTGCTCCCTAACAGCCTACGACGTCTCTACAACATAAACAACCATGACCGAGGCGGGTTTGGGGAGCGGATCTTCTGCGTCATATGGAGGACCGCTCAGGGACCTCTCTGCTCGTCAAACGACCGCCATTTTTTCAGAAAAAGAAGCTTTCCCGGACGCCTGCTCGCGACGTAGATGTTTGGGCTGTGGAGTAAAGTTGGCATGATGCGGAGAGCCGGTCTTCGTGGGGGCCTGCCGTCCCATGGCTGCGGTCTCTTCTCAGAGGTATGATTGCTTCGACTACGGGATTGACTGTTGATTCTAACTCAATCTGTTTTGCTCTTGATGTCTTCATAAGCTGCTGTCATCCGAAGCAGCTTCGTGTAGTTTAGACCAGTGCATCCCAAGACCTAGAGGTTGAATAAGATAAGATCTTCTTGCGCACGAGAAACCATGTGATGCTCAACTGTCATGCCCGCTGTGGCACCGTTGAGCAGTAGGCTGATATGTAGCTTCGTAGACAGGTCCTGTTGGATCTTTGCTTCCCGAATGTACAAAACAACGTCAGGTCGTGATGGGAAAAGCCCGACACTGTCGAGTATCACCACCATTGTCGGCGAAAATGGTCCAAAAACGTGGTTTTCGAATTCAGCTCCTCTGGCAGTCTTCCATTCCGCTTTTTAAACGCAAAACCAGGCTTTTCCTGCTCGTTGATGCTGTGCAAAGCACTTCTCAGGGGTTTCTCGACGGTGACCGCTCATGACCGCTCGCCGACCAGACCAACCCACACAACACCACAAAGCATCGCCGCAGATCAAGTTTTGACATGCGATCGCACTAACGGCTATTCTCAGCGCTGATGTTATTTTTTTCTGCGCTGTGGCGGTCCAGAGCTTCGTCCTCGCGGTCCGGATGTTGGGCGGGCAATTATCGTCGAATGATGCGGGTCGGGTTTTTGGCGGCGGTGAGGTCGGGGAACCACTTTCACAAGCCTCGACGTCGGTGTTGGCAAGAGCAACCCCTGAAGATGCAAGCAAGTGTGTTTTCGGTTTTTGAAAATGACATAGAAAATTTTACTTGCGCTTGAATACTCTTGTATACACCAACAGCTTGCGGATTGATGGTGACATGTGCCCATTTCTCCTGAAACAATTTTTGTAGGGTACCGGAGTTTATGCATCGTGTTTTCACAATCCTCCTCCTCTCCAGTATGTTCGTCTTTCACACCTTCCGCCGTTCGTTGTATGCTGAACAGATGTTCCAAGGTAAGAACAGACATCCTTGGCGGTTTCCTTGTTCCAAACGTGCTACAAAAAAAAACAAAAAAGAAAAAAAAAGAAAATGTCAGCAACTTCCACCAACGATGCAAAACAAGGAGAGACTACGGGAACGACCGGGAAAGCTTGGCGGTTGTCAAATCAAGCTTCTACATTGATCCCTGATGATCTGAACCTCGTGGGTGCAGTTTCCCTGTGGACATGCTGCACTATCATTCGTGAGAAAAAGTCATTGCATGTTAGGTCGACGCCGACGACATGGTTTTACGCATCCATAGACCTTCCAGGGGTTCGTTCGTCATGTCGTGTGTCTGGTACGTCCAGGTACTGTTACCTCCCGTAATAAATAACCATCGTGGCCAACCAAATCTCGTTGCTTCACCCCGAAAGGGCAGTTTGGGGGTAAATTACCGTCTCTAGCATGTTCTGATAGTGGGTCTCGTGTGGCTGTCCAGGTCCGATGGAGCGATGAAGCATCCTACGACACTACCAGCAGCTTGTCAACAACGCTCAACATCGAAAAGCTCACGGATGATGGTCTCAGGTGCGCGCTTGATGTAGAAAGCCTGTAGTAAACTCGGTTTCTTGCGCTGGGAACTTCTTGCCCGTGCTACTGTGTCGACCTAGGCGGCGGTTTCCCTTCTCTGGACCGTCTAATACGTCTTGAGTAGCTCGTTGCCCTACTGTTTAAGGGGATATGAGGGCCTCCATAGTACATTAACAGAGTTCAGCCACCCTTTCTCCCCAACCTTAAACACTCTCACATAGCCTACTGCCCTTCCCAGTGGTAGGCCCTGATACTCACCCCCTTAACACCTGTTGTCGCTCGGTGACACACCATATGCCTTATCGCAACCCCTTTTCGTGCATTTACAACTGCCTCACCGTCGCCAACCGCCTCGACGACTTTCAGATATGATCATACATTCCGCAGCCTCCTTATCCTGCTGCCCGGGCATCCAAAATTACGTGCTCGTCGCCGACGCACCTCATCAAGGCATTCCAACTTCTGCATCATGACATGGAAACCAAAAGAACCGTGGTGTTTTCCCCCATACTTGCTATCCGCCCTAACAATGAACCCATTCGGAGCCATCAAAACACAACGTCCCTTTCTTCCATCAAAGTGCCATGATAGCCATCTCCCACTCGTAGGCTTCCTTCTCCCGAACTTCTTGCATGTTCTTTCATGGCGAGAAGCATGATATCTCGTGCTTTCCTGCCGACCATGCTGATAGGAGGTCAACCACACACCCCCCTTCGCCTCGTCGGAGAGTCCTCCTGCCTTCGGACAGGCAAGACTCATCACCTCTTGCATTTGCCTCTATCTACAACTTGTTTCTTCTGCGTGGTGGCTACATAATCACCGACCTCGACATGAGGGTTTCGTAGTCCTTGATGTTGTCAGCCAGAAACATGTGATTGCTGGAAGGGGTATTTATTCTCGCCCTCTTCGATGTGTCTCCCCTTCTTTTCTTTTCTTTTCTTCTTCTCCATCCAGCTTCAAACTTGGGTTTCAATTTGTTACTGAGTAACTTTTGAGAGCATACGTTACCTCTACCAACTCCTGTGCTTGTTCAGCTTTGATATATTATCTTTAAGATTATTGTCGCTGTCATTCATCACCAACCTCATCGTCGTCTTCGGTCTCGGAACATCGAGCTATCTACGCCGAACCCACGAACACGACCCTTCGTCCACGAATCAATCCCTTCCGTGTTGTCAAGCATCACCAAGCTCCTACGCTCGTCGTTCATCAGACATTACCTGTCCTCGGTCTCGGAATATCGACCTATCTACATCGACCTACCTCCATCGACATATCTACGTCGAACCAACAAATACGACCCTTCACCATTACTACACGACAACCCCTTTCGGGCTCTCAAACTTTTGCTTCGCTCATCGGTCATCGGTCGACGCCGAACCAACAAAATAACCCTTTACCCACGAAACTAGACTTCCGTGTTGTCAAGCTTTTGCTTCGGTCCTCGATCATCGGTCGTCGGTTGTCAGTCGTCAATAGTTACCAATCAATATCTCCACATAGTAGGTAAGCAAGAACCTGAGGTTAACCATTCACCATGATAGCTTCAACCTTTGCAGCCTTGTTTTTGCGGGCCACTAAGGTCCTATGCTTATTGTTATTGCTTTTGTCTGTTATTGTCCCGTGTTTTTGCACCTGCAATCTTCGAGATCCCTTCAGGTTTGCATAGCTCGAGTGAATGCCAGTTTAATGCCACTCATTGCCATCGTTGCTTTCGTCGTGTGTTATGCTTCTTTTCTCCCTTCGCTCTGTCTCCTGTCGAGTCGACTCGAGCCGATCGGTTCTCTCGCAACACCCATCTCCTATTTCCACCCTGATGATAGCCCGGCTATCGTTTGCTGTCTTTACGCGGATGATACACCACCTCCTTATGCGACGGCAACGACGACGACAACGGCATGCGTGTTGTTGATCAACTCGAAGTCCTGATCGGCAGTTGCTTCATCATCACCGCCGCCGCCGTTATCCTTACCCCTTGAGCTTGCCTTCCTCTGGTTTCTTCTTGTCCTTCTTCTTCTGGTGATTAGTTCTCCTTTGCCCTTCTCTTTATCTCTGCTAGGACCGACACCTCGCTATCTGTGGCCAGCTTTGGTTGCTAACGCTTGGTTTACCTTCTTTACAGATCTTGAGAATCATCATCATCATGTCTTCACCTTCATATGATTGGCGAGATGAGGCTTTTGCTGAATGGCTCGCTCTTCAACAAGACTCCGTACGGAATGTCGCGAAGGAAGAGGAAACCACAACGCCGGAGCAGAAGGCCCAACAGGAGGCGAGGCGTCTTGCGTGGTTAGCAGAGAGGGATGCGAACGACGCGAAGAAGAAGGCACCCAAGCCCCGCAAGGCACGCAAGGCACCCAAGCCCCCCCAAGCCCCCAACAAAGAAACCAGCCGGAAGAGAAAGAGACCCACCGATGATCCGGAGAACGGTGGAGGACAGGCGACAACGACTTCCTCCAATAATCCGGAGGACGGTCCTCCAAAGAAGCGGAGTCGGGGGAGGCCGAAGGGTAGCAAGAACAAGCCGAAACCCGGACAACAACAAGCGCTGGCTGAAGCACAACAACAGCCGTCGCCACCTGCAGAGCGGTCGCCGGTCAACCCGCCTCACAATGCTATTGGCCATACGGGCTCCTCACTTTCTCCTGTTTCTCTTCCTCCCAGTCCCTCACCTCTGCAGGAGAGAGGACCGGAAGGGCTGCTCAATAACCTCCCAGCAGCCCAGTCAGAGGCATCACAGCAGCCGCCGCTACCACAGGCATCGGCCGATTACTTTCGACAGGCTCTCGCGGCGGCGTTCGGCGTGAGAAAAACCTCGCCTCCTTCTCTTCTTACCCCTCCCCAGGAAAAAGCGTCGGTGGCCTCCGCCCAGAATCAGGCTCAGAGCGAGCCGATGCCTGACAGCGCGGAACGCGATCAAGATCAGGACCAGAACGACGACGTCGAGGAGGAGGACAATTTAGTCGAGGAGTTTGAGAGCCTTGAGGATGAGGACGACCTGTTCGGCGACCAATATGTCGAAGTGGCCTCCGCCCAGAGCGAACCGATGCCTGACAGCGAGCAAGGCAATGAAGGTGAGGAGTCTGATGACGACTCCGAGAACAAGTTACTCGAGGATTCTATGAACACTGAGGATCCGGACGACCTGTTCGGCGACCAATTTGTTGAAAACCATACCATCGCACAAGTCCAGCACGATCCTCCAAAAGCTGCCACTTCTGCCCCTTCGACGACCGCCCCTGGAACTGCCTCCGCGACCGCCAGCTCCGCTACTTCTAGCACTATCACTCCCTCGACTGTCGTTTCTGGTCCTGGCTCTGGATCGGGTGCCGCCTTTAACGCGGCTTCGACTACCGGTCATACCCCCTCGGCGGCCGCTTCAGAGACAGAAATAGATGCAGAAATAGACGCTCTCATAGACGCAAATTTGGAGGGCATCCAAGAGGCACCGGAGCTGGCGGTTCCGGGACCTGCCCTTGGAGTCGAGTTTAGAGCTGCCTGGCCCGGTGCCTCTAACGTTGCCAGTTCTGCTCCTCCTGGTACTGCCAGTCGTCCCACTCCAACCCGTGTGGTGGGTAGCGTGCTGGTGGGTAGAGCTCAACCAGGAGCCCAGGCGATGAGCGGATACGGAGGTCAGCGTCATTTGAATGTTGCTGGCGCAGGAATGAGCCTCGGCGGTAGTGGACAGATGATGCGGCAGCAACAGGTTGCTCCAGCTGTGCAGAAAATGGCTTCAATGTCATCTGGTGCCTCAACTGCTGCTTCTGGTTCCGGCTCTGGTGCTGTCTTCGGCGCGGCTTCGACTGTGGTTTCGACTGCGGTTTCTGGTACTGCTTCTGCCACCGTTGCTTCGAGTGCTAGAGGTAGCATCGCTTTCTCGGGCAGTGTCGCCGCCTCAGCAAGCCTTGAGAAACATAAGAACGCCTCCGCGGCCCAGCCCAGAGCTTCACAGCCGCTGCCGCCCCGGCCATCGGTTTTGCCGGCCGGTCGACCCCAACAGGCTATTGGGCACAGAAACTCCTCACCTCATTCTCTTGTTCCTCCACCTCCTCATCGTCCAGGAGCAGCATCGGTGGGTTTCCCCTGGGTGCAACAACCACAGACCCGCCAGCAAGTCCAACGACCACAGATCTACCAGGAGGCTAAACCTCCACGGACCATTATCAACCTTACACATCCGGCGCCCCCCTCTCTTCCCCATCAACCCCTCCCCGAACACGTACGAGGTCGGCCCTCCTACCACGAGCAAGCTCGGGCTTACAAGCAAAGAATTGGACGTAATCCTTTGCCCGACATGTTACTGGACGCCCATCTTGAGGAGATGGAAAAGCGAGAACGGAAAGGGGTTCGTTTCTATAGTGGTAACGTAACAGGAGAAACGGAAACCAGGGAAGCCAAGAAGTACTGGACGGGAGTGCCGGTAAATGGAAGCACAGTGAATGCCCCTAGGCGCCAAGGCACGGCCGGCCAACCTTATGTCTCTAGGTAGTCTCCCGGAGGAGGACCGATCTGGGCTTTAAGGTCTCTTGGGTGTTCTCTTTTTGGGTGGAAGAAGCACGGTGCCATGCTCGTATTCCGTCATGATAGGGAGCCAATAAAAGGCCATAGAGGGACAATGATGGTTGATGGAGTAGATTATCTCTCATCTTTCGATGTCACCATTAGCGAAATAGCGACTCTTCCAATAACATATTCCTAATTTTCAAGTAAAGAGTAAATTCCTAAACATTGAGTGCTGGTTAGCCCAAGTTAATGCATGTGGAGCCACTGCCTTCCAGTTGTGCCGCCGATGTGTGCGAGTTCGGTGTCATGACGCTCTTCGGTCCGACCCTCGGCTTCAACCACCTCAACATCACCACTCGATCACTTCTCAACACCACCTCACCTTCAACTCACTTTGGCCTCAACACCATTTCCATCACCGACTTTGCCGCAGGCTCCACGCAAAATTTCTGCACAGGGCACACAAAATTTTTTTCTATTTTAACCCGGCCCCCGACCCCTCCTCTCTTCTCCCAGACTTCTTCCTCGCTTCAACCATCACCACTTCGACCCAAACTTGACCACCACCAACCATCTCAACTTTTCCACCCACTCAATCGCCTTTTCAAAACCCCATTGATTCCATCAACTCTCTCTACTACCTTTCCAACACTCTCTCCATTCTCCTCCCCAACTTTCTCGTCGCATCTTCTTCTTCAACTCGCCACCTCTTGCGACACCGCGCAACACTCTCACAATGCAGCAGCATCCGCATCAATTCCAGCACGGCCAATCGCGCCAGCAAGGTCAATTCCCTCAGCAGCAATTTGGAGGACCTCAACCTCAGAACCTTTTCATGCAGCCTGGCAACTACCAGATGCCTTCACCAATCCAGCACCAGCAGGCCCCGCATCGCGGACAGCGTCGGGTTTTTGCGCAATCCTTCCAGGAGAGCGATCTCCCTCAGTACTTCGGCCAGTCGCAGTCTCCTCAGCATGCCCAAGTCTTCCAGCACCCCCAGCAACATGGCGACAACTTCCAACAACCCCAGCAGGTTATGTATCATCCCCAACAGGCGCAGATGAACTGGCAGCAGGGCGGCGCTCACCCTAACCTCACCAACGATTCCTTCAATTTCAACCAGCAGCAAATGAGTCCCCATGGCAACTAGGAGAATGCCACGGGAACTTCAAACAGCCAGCTGATTGATTTGAACCTTGAGAACTTTGAGATTGACCAGTCTTTGATGGTGTCTGCCAATGACGGCTTCGGCCTCGACAACGTTGATCTTGACAACTTCGGCCTTGACAACTTTGGCGATCTCCAGGGTCAGCAGCAGCAGCAACAGAACGCCATTTCTCAGAATGCCGTCAACTGGCCATCTGAGAACATCTTCCATGATCAGGCGTCGCAGGTTGCCAATCATAGCCGTGTCAATTCGTCAGTGTCTTTGATGACTCCGCCTACCGACAATTCGTATGGTCTCTTCAACAACAGTCCCGCCCAGAATGCGCATACCTCTTTCAACACCACTCCCGCTGCGACTTCGCAGAACTTTTTCAGCAACACTCCCTCCGACAATGCGCACAACTCTTTCAACAACTCTCCCGGCCAGACTTCGCACAACTCTTCCAATACCACTCCCGTCGCGGATTCGCCCAAATCTTTCACCAACAATCCCGCTGGCAATTCGCCCAACTCTTTCAACAACTCTCCTGCCCAGAACTTCTCAGCTGGTTGGGGAGTCGAAGTCGCCGACAACAACTTCGGTGACTTGTCGGCATCTTTCTCTCCTGCGAGCGAGAATCATCAGAACTTTGTTGATCTCACGGGCGACAACGTTGCCTTTGGTCAAGCATCGCAAGTTGCCAACTATGGCCAGATCGACCCATTCGCATCATTCACCTCGCCGGTTGAGAATCCCCAGCAGGCTTTCAACGTCACACCAGAGAACCAGCACAATGTTCACGAACATCAAGCCTTCCCCAACGCAGTGTATGCCCAATCTGTCCAGCACCAAGGCTCTCCTCATATCCCCAACACTCCATCCCCTGCTCAGCAATCGCAAGCTTCCACGCCCAAGAAGTCGGCTAAGAAAAGGGCCTCTGCGCCAAAGAACCCTGCCGCAAAGCGCCCTGCGAAGAGAGCCAGGAAAAATAAGACTCCCGCAAACGACGAGCAGCTTGCTGACTTCGAGGCTGTCGACAACGAAGCTGCCATCGCCGATGCCGATATCAACGAGTATCTATTGGGAGCTGAGCTCAACCCTCAAGAGTATGAATATGACCTCGATGCCCCCCTTCGCACCTTTAGCGATTCGATCCCCCGGAATGTACCCGTGAACGGAAATGCGCCTGCTCCTGCCAGCAATGCGATCTCCCAGGATGTTCCCATAGAAGGAAATGCGCCTCCTCTTGCCAACAATTTCATCGAGAACGACCCTTTTGTTGCGCCTGCTCCTGCCACCAATGCCCTCGAGAACGACCCTTTTGTTACGCCTACTCCTGCCAGCAATGGCATTGAGAACGACCCTCTTGTTATATTCCTCAACCAGGAAAATGCTAAACTCAACGCGATGAAGCAAGCCAACCAGGTAAGCACCACACTTCCCAATATTCTCGATAGGTTGACTGACACAGAACAGCAGGCCCAACTCAACAACGTGGCAAATCTTGAGCCCAGCAGCCCTCCCAAAAAGCGTAAGCGCGGCAACTCGACTCGCACGCCAAACGTCAGCGACGCCCCCGCCAAGAAGAGAAAAGTGTCGAAGAAGGCCAAGGCCAAGGGCAGATTGTCCAAGTCGGCCTCCTCGGCCAAGTTCGGTCTCGGAAAAGGCGCGGGTACCGGTCTCAACTCCCCTCGCACCATGTACGTCTTTGAGGATCGCGCCTTCTACCTGATTCCCGCCCAGATCATGCCTGCTTTCCTCGAGTTTGTCTCGACGCCCAGAGAGATTCCGGTTCAGCAGCAGTTTTCCATTGAGCAACAACAACCTCTCGCTCAGCAACAGGACTTCGCTCAGCAGCAACCTGCTCCTGTTCAGCAGCAGCCTGTCGTTGAGCAACAGGACTTCTCTCAGCAACAGGACTTCTCTCAGCAGCAAGACTTCTCTCAGCAACAGGACTTCTCTCAGCAACAGGACTTCTCTCAGCAGCAGCCTTTCGTTCAACAGCAGGCCCCCATTGAGCCGCCAGCTCCCATTCAAGAGCAGTTTGAGCCTGCCTACGACATCGAGGGACGACTCCTTACCCTGCTCGAAGACGACGAAGTCAACGAGCAAAACAACGATGACGACCCTTACGCCCCGGCTCCCCGCCGCGGCACTCCTCAGCCCCTCAGTGAAGCCGCCATCGCCTTTGGCCTCACTAGCCTCTCGACCGAGCACAACCCGTCGTCCTCTCACAACCCATCGCCTGTTCAAAACCCACCGCAGGCCTCCTCGTCCCCTGCCCCTGCCCCCCAACCCTCATTCGCCCCATCGTCAGCGGCCAGCAGCGACATCGTCATTAATCCCATCCCCGAATCCAGCCCTCGTTTCATTCCTAACAATCGTGAGATCATCGCGCGATTCAACTTGACCCCGACAGGCAGCGGCACCGAGCGCGACGCCAGCCACCTGGAGTACTTCATCAACCTGGTTCACAGCAGCGGTCTGTTCGCCTGCGGTCACCACGACGAGATCCCCGGCGGATTCCGCTGGGAGAGTTGGAAGACTGCTGAGGAGAACTTGCTTGCGCTGCGTCCGTTCTTTGGTACATTGAGCACCAAGGCGTGGTTCGACCAGTGGAAGAAGGGTGAGAATCCGGTTCAGTTGGCCGAGATGGAGGATGAGTAGATGATTTTGGAGCTTGAACTTGAGGGATGAAGCGATTTCTGTTCTGCTCTGCGATGTGGAGAGAAAATGGAAGAAGAGTGTCTCTTCTACAGGTTGTCAGGCGCAAGAACATTGTCTCCTCTAGTCAAGCGCCAGAAGGATCGGCGATTGAATGGCTTCAACAACCAACAAGTAACAACAACAAACAAGTGGTTTGGTCTAATGTACCGGCCACACAAAGAATTGGCAGACACTGTCAGTTGACAACAAGTCAACAAACAAACAAACAACGTCGGCAAACAGATCGACAAACGGTTTCGGTTACGATTTCCTTTTTCTCATTTCATTGCTTGCTTTCATCAACCTCACAAAGTCAGTTTCCGTCATGATCGGCTTGCTGTTCAATACAACGGCATACAGCAGATCCATGACAACAAGACCTTCACATTATCAGTGTCTGGTCAGTCACTTTGGTTCGGACAGGTTTTTTTACATACTTCGGATTTGGCACTTGGCACTTGGAAGCAGGGAATGATGATACCCAGAGATACCCATGATGCATTTTCAGGCGCTTTTCTTTTTCTTTTTCTTTGGCAGGGATTCACGGATAAACAGGTACAGCGGTTATGAAGTTACGAGGTTACGAGGTTATGACTTCATGAGGTTACGAGGTTATGATCATACGAAGATATGATACATGATTGATGGTTCGCCTCACATGGAAGGCAATGTCTCTTAGAAATTCGCTAGGTGCTCTCTCAAGCATCAACTCCCTTTTAGTTGGAGTGGTTTATGGATGCGCAGAGAGAGTAGGGTAGGAAAACCCTCAGCGGATTAGAGAGATCATGGATACGGTTCGGAAATAGCTATTAGTTAACGAAAATCATTCAAATTGCACAGATGAGTAGCTTCGTGAAGTGATATATGTGTGCTTGAGTTGTTCATCTTCGAGTATCCAGCGAGACTTGCTCCAGCCGTAGCCATTTGGGAACATGTGTCTCTCAACATTTCGATGACTATCTTCCTGCTCGTACTGTCTGCCCGTCACAATTCCATATCTCTATCCTCCTCCTCCTCCTCTTCCCAATGCCTCTAGTAGACATGGTTCCGTCCTCAATACCTGCTCTTGTTGTCTTGATTTCATTCCCAGTACTCGAACCACCTCTCTTCCAAGACCTTCGCAATCTCCTCGCTACTCATCATATTCCCAGGTAGCTTCCCTAGCTCTTCTCAACCTCCACGACCTCCTCGCCCTCCTCGCGGTATGCTTATCCCGCCCACTCTACTTGCCATCTGGGGCCTCTTCGGCGCAAATTTTCTTTTAGGGCGGTCGCTTGTTCCACTACCGGCACTCGCTTCCCCAGGAGCACTTCCCGTACGGTCCGTACCCACACTTCCTCCCGTAGGGGCAGACAATCCAGATCCTCCGGGCGTAGACACTCCAGATCCCCTAGGGGCAGACATTCTCGATCCCCCAGGGGCAGACACTCCAAACCCCCCTGGGGAAGACACCCTAGGGGCAGACAACCCAGATCTCCCAGGAGCAGACACTCCAGATCCATGAGCTACCGCTTGTCTCCTAGGCGCCGCCGATCCTCCTGTTCCTATAAGACCCCTATTCCCAGCTTCAACACCAGTTCCAACTCCAGCTCCTACTCCAGCACCGGCTCCAGCTCCACGCCCCCCCGGGCCAGGTATCGCAGCTCCCCCAGATGCTGGAGTCCCCCTAGATACCGCAGATCCTCCAGTGCTTATAAACCCCATATTACCAGCCCCAGCTCCAGCCCCAGCTCCAGCTCCAGCTCCAGCACCAATTCCAACTCCAGCTCCAATTCCAATCCCAGCACCACCCCCATTCCCACCCCTTCCTCCTCTTTCCCCTTCCCCCCTCCAACTACTTCACCCGCCATCACCCTCAAACCCACTTCTATCCTGAAAAACCGCAAACTGTCCACCCCCCCTCATCGCCTCCCAAACCTCTTTTAACTCAACATCCAGTTTCTCCTCCACAATTTCTCCCTCAAAAGGATAACCCAGCACCTCCGCACACGCCTCCCTACACACCTTTCTCACCCATTCTTCGCTGACTTCGGCCTCGCGGAGTTCGAGGAGAGAGACGGCGCACCGGAGGATGCGCAGCATTGAGGGAGGCAGGGAGAGGTAGCGGGCGAGGTAGTGGAAGGGGACGGAGGAGTGGAGGTTGTGGGTTAGGTGCGAGCGGAAGGTGGTGAGGAGGAGGGTTTGTTGCTCGGTTAAGGCTTGAGAGCGAGAGGGTCCGGGGAGGGGGGGTCCCGAGGGGGGGAAGTTTACTGCCCGTGGGTTGGGGTTGCCCGGGAGGGGGTTGGTTGCGAGGGAGGGGTGGGGAGGCGGGAGAATGGTGTTGGGAATGGGAACGGGAAGGGAAGCGACGGGGTAAGGGACTTGAAGGTGGCTGTGGACGGGGACGGGGAGGGGGACGGGGATGGGTAAGGGGTGGGAGTGGGGGTTGGAGAGGGAGGGGAAAATATCGTAGGTCGGGGGTGGGGGGCCTAGTTCCCGGTCTCGTTCGTTTGGGTGTGGATGGGGTTGTGGTTGTGGTTCTTCTGGCTGTGGTTGCTGTTGCGGTTGCGGTTGAGGCTGCGGTTGAGGCTGTTCCAGGATCGCAGGGACTATGTCGGAGTTGGGTTGGGGCTGTAGTTGTGGTTGCTGTTGCTGTTGCCGCTGCTGTTGTCGCCGTTCCAGAATTGTAAAGCCAGAGCTAGGTTGTGGCCGTGGTTGCTGTTGCGGTTGCTGTTGCGGCTGTTGGGCCGCATGTTGGAATGTAAAGTCCATTTCGTCATTGGATTGCGGCTGAGGTTGAGGCTGGAGTAGGGGATCGGACTCGGGTCTGTATCTAGAGGGCAAGCGGGCTATGGCATCGACTAAGAATTGGGACAAGGGAGATAACGGTTCCTTTTTGATGTTGGTGTTGTTATGGTTATTGTTGTTGTTGTTGTTGTCACCGTTGTTTGGGGGTGTTGATGACATTTTGGGTGTTAGGGCCGGGTGTTCGCGGTTGCTGCGGTAGACGGGAAGAGGAGAAAAGTTGCTGTCAAGTTACCGAGGAGAGAGCCTCAAATAAATGCAGAAAGTGGGAGCTCAGCTATGTGGCTCCTGTACGTTCCTGTACGTTCCTGTACGTTCCTGCACGTTCCTGAATAAGAATTGTATGGGCGTGGAAAAGGAGAGGATAGGTGTCTTTCATGGCACTATGCAGAATGACATACCTAAATATAAAGCCCACTTACTCCTTGAGCTTGTCTCCTGTGCTTTTCTGTTGCAATCATCTATTTCTAGTTTGTTCATGATAACCATGGGTTACGCTTGTATGAGGGTCGTTTGGATATGTGTTCGCGTCAAACTGAAGAAGGAAAAATATGTCGACGATTGCAAGCCCAAAACCACCTGCCACGGCAGACCAATTCCTATTCTGCTACTTCCTGCGAGATAGTTCGACGATGCGTTTTTCACTATAACAAACAGGCAGACACCACTAGTCAGCATCACGGACACCATGAATCCCAACTGAAAATATAAACTCACCAATAGTTGCCCACACCCAACCACAACAACCAGACTCTCACCACACCTCGACTCTTTGTCTACTCGTCCTTCCCCTCTCCTCGGAAATGACTACTCCATGTCCCGACGGCTCTCAAAATGAGAACCTCCATCCAGCTACATCATCCTCACTGTCTCCGCCCCCTTCATCGCCTGCTCCCCTTCTCCATTCTCAACCCAAGCCACCAACCCCTCTCCCGTCCCGAACCACCAGAAGCAAATCCGTCCCCCAAATATCACCATCAAAAACGACAACAACCTCAGCCACCACCACCACCACCACCACCAAGCCAACCTACTCCGAGATATCATCCCTCTACCAATACACCTGGGACCGCATCGATGACCTGAAGATTATCACAGGCGCCCTCTGCGAGCGACTGATTGCGCTAGAAGACACCGTAGCCACCCTGGACGAAGACGACAATATGGAAATCTTCACGAGGAAGGCTTTTGATATGGCGACAGAGGGCCAGCTCATAGCGATGATTGCGGAGCAGTTTAAGGAGACGGGAACAAAGATTGCGGATAGGGGGACGGATGTGGGTTTGGATGGTGTTGATGGGAAGGAGGATGGGAATGGAGAGGGGCTAGGGAGTGAGAATGGGGATAGGAATGGGAGCAGGAAGGGGAGTGGGGATGGGAATGGTAAGGCCAAAAAGAAGGGAAGGAAGAAGCAGAGGGCCACGGTCAGTGATCCAGAAACGGTCAGTGACCCAGATTTGTAATATCTGCAAGCACCGATTTTGGAGGCGGAGAAAGACGCAAGAGTATATCAAAACTATTATGACAGTGTTGCCGTGTCAGGAAAGAAGGGGGAGTGTCCGTAGGGGAACTGATCGTGGGGAAGTGTCTGACCGATGATGAAGGCAAGGGGACACAAGAGACTGAGTATTGTACCTGTAATACAAACATGACCGCGAAGGTGGTCTCCTGGTAGCTTACCGGTTCAGATGCAGCGAGTATGTGTTGTTAGTTATCCTTCGTGGGCGCCAGATATCCAGTCTTGCTCCAGCCAGACCCTGCCAGACCAAGTCTTCCGGACAGGACACTCGTAATTTTTTGCCCAATTAACCTACGGGATAGACGACCAAATGTCGACTTTACGCGCCAAATGCACCAATGAAGAAGCACCAGCGGTTCAGGGATCCTGTAGGGATTTCAGAGGTCCTCCAAGGCCATCGCAAGATGGGAGCCGCGTCGAATCGGAAAGTGTAACGACGCTTGTTGGAGCAACATATGACCCCATCCATATTGTGCCTGTGGCAAAAGGCGATGCGGCCCGGGCCGCGGTAGGTCATTCTCATGCGCAGTTTCGGAAAGGTACCTGAGAGTGGTCCGTCGTCGGCCCATGATACCGCATGGGTGTAAGAACTTCTTCCAGCGGGCGGGCCCGGCAAGTATGAATTTGGTTGAAAGTATGAAACCGCCACCATGGATCAAGAAAAATCGTACCAGCAATGTGATCTAATGGTTGTGTATTTCGTAAGAGGCCGAAGGAAGACTATGGTCGTGTTTTTCTGTTGGAATCCGGGAGTGTCATGTTCCAGCCTGGTTCGACAAGGCTTTGTTTACTTCAGTCAGGGGTACACAATGGTCTTGCTTTTCTTGGCCGAACACCTGAAGATCTTGCTGATCTCCCCTGGACTACTTGCCAAGAGCCATCAAGGTGCATCAACGTGTTTTGATCCATCGTAACTTGTAGGGCGGATGCTCCCAAACGCTTGTCGTCGGTTGGACGTTGGTCTTGTGATCGTGTAGTTGACCAGATCAGGAAAGCGGACGGGCCGAGCACACCCGACGACCCGATTACATCCGCGGGTATACCGCAAATAGAATCCCAACAAGACCAACAGTTGACCTTGGCGAACCAAGCCGTTCTTGAATCGGGGTCTTGTTGTAATGATGATCTTGGATTCATGTTGTCCGGATCGTGGTATCGGGAATGTCCAGGACTCGAGTAGTTGTAAAGATCTGGTCACCACATCCGATATTGTTAGCCGACGGTCATGAACGTGTAAGTGATAGGGTATCAGTAGCCTCGTAGCCGCGTCCTAACAGCCAATGTTTTGTGACGTCAAGTGAGGGTCTGGACGTTGACCAGGAGGACCCTTCTTTTGGACAGCTGCAGCTACTTGACAGCTTGGAAATCCGGGGAGCATGAAGGCCAATGCCGGAAGCAGGCGGCTTTGTCCATCGAGCATTACCGGGCGTGTGGCTATTCAGGGGAAAGGGAACGCCAACAGGAGTCGGGAGTCGGGCCAAGCTGGCAGCATTCCTCCGGACCGTTCCGGTGAATGGGCCCGACGATAATGGTGTTGCCGAAGGGCCAGGGTTTTTCCAGGGTTATAGGTGCATTTTGGCGGCTTTGGGTCAGCTTTAGCCAGGGGTTTGAATCGCAGTTCCCATGTTCCCAGGGTTGTTAATGAACTGTCAAGGATAGCTCCTCATCTACCCCGCGAAAAGATGTCAAGACGATCCCGCCTTGCCCACAATATCGAAGTTAAAGTTGCGGTAAGCCCGGGCGATGACGGTTTTGGTTCCTTTTTACCCCCTTTTCCCCAGATCCACTGTGGTTCGCGTTCCATCGAGGGTGTTGTCTAGCAGGGCACAAGCTGGGATAGGGGAGTGTTTTTGTTGATGTTGGATATCGTGGCCGACCAGCCAACCAGCAGCACCAACGACACTCGGGCTTGGCATCAATGGTAGAACTGAAGTGAAGGATTGGGCATGATGTGTGGCTGTTGTTGATATCGACTCTTTTCTTCTAGCTGTGGCTTCACTTGTGGCGCAGACAACAGGGAAGAGCTTCAGGCCTTCGTTGTCTCAAAGCTCAACAAGCAAAAGATATCGGAGTGGAGCCGAGATGAGCTGCCGAACGGGAGCTATGGCCATGCAATCCACTTGGGAGCAAGATCATGACGAATGATCCAGTCATCAAGAGACAGAGAGCTTCCATTGCTTCAGCCTGGCCAAACTAGGCTTTTGTTGGGCCCAAGAATAGGCAAGAGAACAAACGAATGAATTGACAAATTTGAGAGGACAAAAAGGAGCCAACAATTGTCGTGAAAATGACAGCGTGGACAGTCGAAAGAGAGGGTGCAGAGAGCTCCGCTTGGGCTGGGGGTCTCGGCGAGAGGGGGGCGGATGGGGAAACGACGAAAATGGAAGACAGTCACTGTCGTCGGTCTTGAGCCGAATGCCTCCAAGCTTTCCCGTAGCCCATGCCATATTGGCCATGTTGGATCCCGTCTTGTTCCTTACCGACTGTCCTGATTTCCATATTCCGCTCCGTACCTTACCGGATGCCCCGTGTCAGCTGAGCAGGTCCTTGTTAGTTGGATACATGCGTTGTCGTTCTTGTTGTTGATGTTGATGCTGGTGATGATGGTGTTGACAGTCAGTCTCGGACGGAGGACGGAGGACGGCATGCAACGCGATGCATGAGCGATTTCGAGCTGTCAAGACTAGGTATCAATAGCTTGATAAGAGCCAAGCAGTCCAGACGGAAAGAACCAGCCTGATCCCCGTTGCCGATTTTCTCTACCAGCAAACAAAGGCCCGATGAGAAAAGAGATTCTCTGGGAACTTCGGCGCCTGGCCCGTTAGCCTGGTACGAGACTGGCGTCGCGGCCCCCGGTGACGGAGTGCTCTGGCTGCTTTTTTGGGGGAAGGCCCGGGCTTGCAGTTGGAGCAGTCAGAATGTCAGCATCGACATCTTCAAGTTGACTCATTCAATTGGTATTACAAAGACTGAACCCGTGAAGCGCACAACGTGATCGTAATCCACGGATTCTCCGGCAAGACCTGTCTCATTGTTGCCTCTTGTCGGCGGCTTTCAAAGAAGGATGGGTATCTCTTCAAGCCAAGGGCGCGGCCGAGTACGGCGTTGACCCTTTGTGCAAGGGTGGAGAGTGAGGTACTGCGCTAACATCACACGCCAAGCCATTGAAGAGTCGCCCCACTTCATCCCACCATGTCCCACCACAGCCCACCATGGAGCTCAGCGGTGATGATGCAACCGCGATGGGAGGCTGGTGGGATGGAAGGAACGAGCAGAAACCACCCACTGACCACCCCACCTCGTGCCAGTCAGTACCAGTCACCTCAAACCAAAATTATGTCGCTCATGCCACCACAGTGACATTGGCAGGCATTGGAAGCGTTGGCAGGGGTGATGAGGAGCTCCTCTTTTGCCCCTCCTTGTCGACCGGGGATTACATACTGATAACCTACCAGACTGGACACGAGCAGGGCAGCTGGAGTCGGCTGGGAAACTAGATAATAGATACAAGAATCTCCTCGGGCCTCCCAACTTTTTTCTTTCTTCCTCCTCTTGCTTCATCATCATCCTCGCGATACCCTCATCTTTCTAACCACAGCCCTTTTTTCAAATCACATCAGGTATGTTGTGACAGCCCCTGCATCCCTAGAAACACGGAAACACCTGCCCCTCCATCATCCCAAGCTTCCTTCCTCAACACTTCCAAACATGTCATCACCTGTCAGCGGCGGCAGAAGCAGAAGCAGCAGCTACCCCGCACCTCCTTCGCTTCCTGTCCCCGTCCCATCCTCAGTCAGTTCCTCCCGCCTTGCTGCCAAGCTGCGTACAGCATCTGTGTCTGCGTCTGTTTCCCCCAAGAAGTGGACGACACTCGGGCAGACCTGTCATGGATGCTGGTGGTAGTGGTGGCATTGGAAGGGTTGCTCCTTCCACCCCGATCCTGCCTGCAGTCGGTCCTTCCATCTTTTGGACGCTCCCTCGTCCAATTGTTCTGCCACGCAAACATGGCAACAAGGGAACTGGACCGAAGAGGAAGGAAGAGCAGGCAGACAAGTCCGGCATAAAACCAGACTTCCCCTCAGCCTTCCCTGACCTCATCCAAACACCCTTCATTTATCACTCATCGTCTTGCAACCTTCAACAAACTTGCTTCCAAACGTCTTGATACTTACCAGTCTTCACTCCAACAGTCAAAATGGTCGTCAAGGTCGGCATCAACGGTTTCGGCCGTATCGGTCGCATTGTCTTCCGCAATGCCATTGAGCACGATGACATCCACATCGTCGCTGTCAACGACCCCTTCATTGAGCCCAAGTACGCTGTAAGTTGGCCTCGCACACATACATCTCTTTCATATGACACTCAGACTCTGACCATCATCCCTCTTACAGGCGTACATGCTCCGCTACGACACTACCCACGGCAACTTCAAGGGCACCATCGAAGTTGAGGGTTCCGACCTCGTCGTCAACGGCAAGAAGGTCAAGTTCTACACTGAGCGCGACCCCGCTGCCATCCCCTGGTCTGAGACCGGTGCCGATTACATCGTCGAGTCCACCGGTGTCTTCACCACCACCGACAAGGCCTCCGCCCACTTGAAGGGTGGTGCCAAGAAGGTCATCATCTCTGCCCCCTCTGCTGATGCCCCCATGTACGTTATGGGTGTCAACAACGAGACCTACGACGGCTCCGCCAACGTCATCTCCAACGCCTCTTGCACCACCAACTGCTTGGCTCCCCTCGCCAAGGTCATCCACGACAACTTCACCATCGTCGAGGGTCTCATGACCACCGTCCACTCCTACACCGCCACCCAGAAGACCGTCGATGGTCCTTCCGCCAAGGACTGGCGCGGTGGCCGCACTGCTGCTCAGAACATCATTCCCAGCAGCACTGGTGCCGCTAAGGCCGTCGGCAAGGTCATCCCCGACCTCAACGGCAAGCTCACTGGCATGTCCATGCGTGTCCCCACCGCCAACGTCTCCGTTGTCGATCTTACCGTCCGCATCGAGAAGGGTGCTTCCTACGATGAGATCAAGGAGGTCGTCAAGAAGGCCGCTGAGGGTCCCCTCGCTGGCATCCTTGCCTACACTGAGGACGAGGTTGTCTCTTCTGACATGAACGGCAACCCCGCCTCTTCCATCTTCGATGCCAAGGCTGGTATCTCCCTCAACAAGAACTTCGTCAAGCTCGTCTCCTGGTACGACAACGAGTGGGGCTACTCTCGCCGTGTCCTCGACCTCATCTCCTACGTCGCCAAGGTCGATGCCTCCAAGGCTTGAATCGGTTGCGTCCCCGCACGGTTATGAAGTAATGGTCTTTTCCTAGATATGAAAAAAAAGGGCAATGATTCCATGGGATTGAACTCGAGCATGTTGGATCTCGGGCAGTCCTGCTTATAGTAAAATAATATCCGAACTCAAATAGATACCGAGTTCACCTCCAATTCTGCTCCTAATCGCGCATTGTGATATGATTTGTGTGTTTGCCTAGATTATAGTGTCTGGATGGCTGTGATCGATTCAGTCAACTGCAATCTTGTTCCATAGGCCCCAACTAGCTGCTCCCGGGCCTTCCGGCGACGGTTTACCCAGCAGTGAATTGCTCTAGAGCATTGAAACAAAAGCCTTTGGTGAGGGTAAGCATCAAACGCGTATGCCGAACAGCAGACCATTACCTTGCTAACCAGTCTTTCTTGATGGAGCCAACTACCTTCAATGGATTGACCAGACTCTAGAACTTCTAGTGGCCTGAGAACACGATGTCCCTGAACAATCGATGATTGGCAATTTCCATCAGTGGCATGACGATATGACAACATGAGGCGAAGTTGAAGAAAAAGGGGTGGGTGGTATTCACTGTCACCGTTACCGTCGTATCGACGTGAGTGTGGTCTGACAACGCCTTATCGGGCTATACGATCAACGGTCTATCCGTTTGCCGCCCGCTGCCGCCCGCTACATGGGTGGACTGAGGACGTCAAGGTGTCAAGGGTCTTTCATCAGTCGTCAAGAAAGTTATGGCACGCTTCTAGACCGTCAGGGTATTTACGTAGACCGTCAAGGTATCTGATCGACCGTCACGGAATCTGGACTGGAGGAGGTGGGAAACAGGAGACTGGACCGAATTGGCAGAGGCAAACTTGGGGACCTTGATGGCTTTGACGGCGTTATTAACACTGATGACCTTGATCACCTTGACGGCCGAGAAAGTGCCGATTGTTAGGTATGGATAGTCGGGAAGAGCGAAAGGCGAGAGTCAGGTGTAGAATGAAAGGCGAAAAGCGAAAAGCGAAGATTGGAAGGGTGAAGAGCGTAGAGTGACACGCTTACAAGTGCACGAGAGCAAGGGGATGGGAGCAATAGAGGTCAATGAGCTAAAGGCAGGCAACTGACAACTGTTTTGGTCAACCGAGAACTGACGAAGAGCACCACCATCACCACCATCACCATCAACAACAGTAACTGAGTTTTGCCGTTCACCTTGCATACTATAATGATAGGATTGGAGAAATTGTATGGATGACGATGACAGTGGGAGGAAGGATGAAAAAGTGCCCACCGAGTTGGTTCTGTGTTTGTTTGTTGGTGGTGTTGATGATAGTTAATGTATGATACTCTGTAAACTGGAGGTTTAGGAAACAATAAAGGAAGAACAGGGAAATATGAACAGGACGGAAGATGTTGCTTTGAATACACTCATCATTTTCATTCATGTCGTTCTCCTTTCTACTTTTGATCATCAGAGGTAAGACACGCACACGCACATCCAACCAAACACGTCACTAAAATAAAAAAGTCACTTTCAGTATTTTTATTGCTTTTCCCGCTGCGTATCTATCTATGTTTTAGCCCATTGTTGAGAAACCATCCATGCATTTGCCGTACTAGTCTCCTACCAAACCAAACGAACCGTCTATTTGTATGCTCCCATACCATCCATACCGGAATCAACAAAACATGACAAACACACAAACCCAGTCCGACAACCCTCCATTATCACCAGTAACCATCAACGACATGTGCCATTCCTTCTTACTAAAAAGCAGCACCCCCCAACCCCTCCCCCGCCAAATTCTTCAGACTCCTTTCACTCAAATCACTCTTCAACTCAAAAGCTTTACTCTCCCTCTCCATCTTGCTCCACATCCTCAAGCTCCTCCTCAGCTTTTCCTTCTTGGCATTCAACTCCTCCCTGATTCTTTCTTCATCCTCCATCAGCTTGCGGTGGTGCGGGTCCAAATCCTTGGTGACGCCCGTCAACATGGCCGAGCCGGTCGACGGGTCCAGCTTGCCGACGCCGGGAATAAGCGGGGGCATGCTGGACATGAGGGATTGCGCGAGGGTAAGGGACTGTTGCTGGTGGCGCGGACCGTGGTGTCCATGGGAGTGGGCGTGGGCGGCCGGGCCGGTGGGTGGGTTGAAGGGCTTTGCGGAGCTGCTGAGGGAGGGAGAGGGGGAGGAAGTTGAAGCAACGGCTGCGGAGGCGGAGGCGGATGATGCATTAGCGGCTGCGGATGCGCGAGGGCCGGTGGGGATGTTGTTGGCGTTGCTGGGGCCGGTGGGCGGGCCAGAGGAGGGCGAGACCGATGCTGCGGGCCCGTTGGCGTTGCTGTTGTTGACGGAATTGTGACGGGAGATGCCCGACCAGCTGTTTCCGCCACGTCCTCCGCGGGGTGCGAAGCCGCCTCCTCGGGGGGTAGGCACGTAGCCACGGGGTCCTGAGGGTGGTACGGGAGGACTGGAGGTGTCGGGTCGGGACGGACCGCTGGGCGTCTGAGGAGGATGGCGAGTGGCAGGGCTTGCTGATGGCGCTGCAGGCGGTGCCAGGTTCCTGGTTGCCGCAGGACCGGTGGGTGGTGCTCTCAAAGCCGCTGGGCCTCTAGGGGGCGACTTAACGGGAGTGGGAGTGGGAGCTGGTTCTGGTGCCGGTTGCCGTTGCTCTTGCTTGGGCGTCTCACGCACAGGTATCGGAGTGGGCGCGGCCGGTTGTGGAGGGGATCGCGGTGCAGGTGTAGGTGCCTCTGTCTGTGCCTGTACCGACGCCGGTGCCGGTGCTGGTGCCGGTGATTGAGGTCTTGATCGGTCATCTCTTTTCTGGCGAGAGCCCGGACGCGGCGAAGATTTGCCTGACGCAGAGCGAGAGGCAATGGCAGATGAGTTGACTGAATCTCTGGGCGGCGGGGGTGAAGCCGGGCGTCGATAGGCAGGGCCTGGATAACGATCGTCCTGGTCACGGACACGGCGTTCGGGAGATCGGAACCGAGGACGATATGATCCTCCTCGCGGTCCGACAGGTGGTGTCCTTCTCAGTGGTGAGCGGTTCCGACGAATTCCTCTGTCTCTGTCAAATGGTGACCTAGATCTTCTCCGAATTTCGAAGTCCCGCCGAGGGGGTAGGGGTGATCGAGCCCTCTCAGGCCGCTCATCGCGACGAGGAGAGGCAAATCTGGGCGGAGGGCTTCTCCTGGGAGGGGGACTCCGTCTTGGTGGTGAAGGGCTGCGAGGAGGAGGGCTGCGAGGGCGGCTTCTGCTACGATCTTGTCTTCTCCAAGTGTTCTCCGGTTCCCTGGACCTATCTCGCGGGCGTCTGTACCGGTCACCCATTCCGCCCGGGCGATCTCCCATGCGATCTCCCAAACGGTCCGGCATACGGTCTCCCATACGATCGCCGATACGGTCCCCCATGCGGTCACGAATGCGGTCTCCTAGACGATCTCCAAGACGATCTCCCAGCCGGTCCCCGACGCGATCAGCCAGGCGATCGCCTACACGATCTCCGATACGATCGACCAAACGGTCTCCCACACGATCTCCTCCACGTTCTCCTATACGATCCACCAACCGGTCACCACTACGCGAACGGCGGCGCGGGGATCTACTTGGAACATAACTGTCGCTGGCGCCGGGCGGGGTACGGCCTCGGTCTCTCATGGGACTGCGAGTGGCCCGAGGCGACCGATCTCTGTTGTACGGTCGGTAGGATTCGCCCGCTCCATACCTCCGAACTTCCCCATCTTCGTATCTGTGAGAGCCTTCTGTTAGAACGCACTCCCTGGCTATAGGCTGAGCTCCAAAATGTAGTCATAGTGTGGGCCCTCTAGGCCAGTACGAGCTTGAGAATAGGAGAGAAAGATAGGAAGAAAGAAAGAAAAGAAGAAAACCGAGATATAATTAAATCACCCGGCAGCATGGATCCACAAAAGCAGGAGACAGTGACGCTCTCAGACTGTCAAGCAGACTCGCCTTCTTGGGGTTCGGAGGTAGACTGCTCCGACTGGAATGATTTATAACAAATGAAAGCCTTGGAAGTGAAAACCTTGGAAGTGAAAACCTGGGAGTGAAAACCTCGAAGTGAAAACCTCAAAGGACTTTGAACCGGGAAGTATGGGATTCAAAAAACTATGCGGCGACGGCCGCGAGGGCGAGGCCACGGCCTGGGGGTCCCAGGGGTCCTGAGTCCCGTAGTAGGGGGAAGTTGTCCTTCCATCAAAGTAAAGCGGCCATGTCGCAGTTCCTTGACCTTGTCGACATATGTTTTGGGACCCGGAAAAGTTGCCCGTCCGTCGGCGTCATAAGTACATGGCACGATATACGGGCGGTGCTTTTTCTGCTTTTTCTGCGAGTCTGATCCCGCCGCCTCAGTAGTTGGGGACCTCGACCGTTTTCTGCCACTGTTGTCCTCTGCAGCGGTACCCTGGGCAGTGTCAATGTCCATGACATCAGAACCCGAGGGCTGGGCAACCTCGGCGTTGTTTTGAGAAATTACAGCGGCAGCCTGAGGAGTCGGCTGGCTCAAGGGCTGAGGGTTGTAGTTCTCAGCACTAAAACCCAACGCCAGGGCAAGATCGAAGTGGTCCTGGGAAACTCCTTCGGGCGGATGGGCTTGCTGCTGCTGCTGCTCGACGTTGGACATGTCTTGCTGTGGGGCGGAGCCCTGGGGAGTGTCAATGTCCATGGCATCAAAACCCAAAGCCTGGGCAGCCTGGGCAGCCTGGGCAGTCGGTTGGCTCAAAGGCTGAGGGTTGTAGTTCTCAGCACTAAAGCCCAAAGCTAGGGCAAGCTCGAAGTGGTCCTGGGAAACTCCTTCGGGTGGATGGGCTTGCTGCTGCTGCTGCTCGACGTTCGACGTGCCTTGCTGTGGGGCGGACCCAAGAGGGATATCGTGCTGGTTGTCGTCAATAGCCCCCAGTGCGTCGATCCAGTCCTGCCTCTCCTCCAAGTTCATGTTTTGGATCCATCCAAGCGAATCTGGATCATGGCCCATGGAGACCAAAATCTCTGTTAAGCGGGCTTGTGCTGCCATCGTAGAATACGTGAGGCTAGTTGATGACGGTAACGGTACGGACGGGAGATGGAAGATCGAGATCGATAGCGGTTGTTCAGAACGGTCCGAGGAAGTTTGCAAAGCTGGATCTTCCAAATATTGATGATTCTTGAAATGGCGGATGTGTTGTTTATAAAGGTGAAAGTCGTGGGATTGATAAATTGGTCGGTCGTCGGGGCTTTATGCCAAATCCGAGGAGAGCAAAGCAGACGAGTGGCAAGGCCATACTTTTCGGCGTTTAGGACTCAAACAACCGCATGGTCATGAGTGAGGCCCTTGGGGCTGTTGAGCGACGGGCATATCGAAAATGAGTTTGCGTTGTAGAGTCCGGTCCGCATGCATAGCTGCGGCTCGATTCCTTTCAGAAAGATATTCGAAGTCCGTCCTGACGCCGCCCTCAGTTTCCGGACACTGCTGATAATATGCAGCAGACACACGTGTTCCTTCGCCAGTGTTGCTTGCTCCTCGATGTTGATGGGCAAATGAAACTCCCATGGTCGAGTCGGCTCTCCGTTCGTTTGTCCGATCCCCCAGTGTCGCCCTGCCTCCAACGGGCAGCAGCAACACCATACGACATCTTTCCACATCCTCCCCCCTCGTCCCTCCTCCGAGTACCGCATGAGTCCCATGATATCATCACTTCCGTCCCTCCGTGAGTCCATCCTGCAGGTCGTTCCCGGCGGTTCCCATTCCATTCAAGTCTCAATCGGCATTGTCAAAGAGCGTGTAAATTTTTTTTTTTTTTTTTGGAATTTCTCACTTGAGAAAAGAATATGAGGAAAACAAAAGCTCGCACTGGCGTCCCCCACCATCATCACTAAACACCAACATTAACACATTGACCAAATTAACTTACCTTCTACTTCTCTCCATCGCCACAGCGTCGAGCGGTGGCCCTCCCCCCGATAAATGAGGCGTATGGTTATGGTTTCTAGCAGTATTATGCCGTGCTGCAGGCCCGCGGTGGTGGTGCTTGAAGGGGTAATCTGGTCGCATAAGGGGTGGTCGTGTTGTGTCGTTGAAAGCGACGATAACGGGACAAGGTAAGGAAATTGGAAGTTGGAGTCCGTTAGTTGCGTGTCGTCACGACGTTGTTGTGCAGTAGAGATGTTGATGTGTTGTTCGGGGAAAGTGGAAATGTGAGGTTGAGGCTGCAAGGCGAAAACGGAATTGAACGAATCGTGACCGCGATTCAAGGTGCAGTGCAGTGAACCGTCGGACACCCGCAAAGGACTGAGTGCCTGCTTAAAGTTTTGCCTGCCGGGAACTCAAACGGACTCACTGGGCGCGGACACGCAGTCACGTGGAAGGGTGTCGCAATGACTGAGGTGGGCTGCAATGAAGGGGTTCCAGGCGTGGCTTGGCCCACATCCGCCACAGGCATGAAGACGGGAGTGGAGGCCAAAGCGCTTTTTAGATGCGGGTTGGCCGGACAAAACGCGTCTTAGGTGGCAATGCTCAGGGTTAGGGCTCACTGTAAGGGTCGACTTCGAGGGAGTTTTTAAGGCTTTATAAATGAAGCTACATTGCTACGTGCTCAACACCGAAGTATTCTAGTAGCTAGGTAGATCAAGGTATATCAAGTGCCGTAGGATAAGCTATCACTGCAATAGCTTGAACTCGCTACTGTTCAAGTCTGTCTCTCACGCATCCTCCACCATCTCATCGCCCAGTTTCTCATCCTCCGGTTGCATCCTATCAACCATCCAATCCTGAACATCCTTAAAATGCTCGTTCATCATGCGGCCCAGCCCGCTCACATTGCTGCGAATGACAGAACCGAACCGGCGCTTCATAACCTTCCGACTCAAGTCGGCATCCGCCCAGCATGCATGGTCCGCCGACACATAGACCCGGGAGTTATCCTTGTACCACGATGAAAGATCGGTGTCGACATCCGATTTGACGGGACGAAGGTTGCCGTTCACGAAGTTGACAACTCCCGAGATTCGCGATTTCACGTCTGTAGGATTTGAAGGACCACATGTCAGTAATCATAGCCTCGAGGGATATGGGAGAAGGGGACACGGTGGAGAAAATGATGTACATGCCTCTGTTGATGAGCAGAAGCTTGACCCCGAGATAGGCATTGCCAACACCCATGAGGAAAATGTCGTCCACGTTGTCGTAGAGTTGGAGGTAGTTATCCCAGATGTAGCACATGAGCTCCTGGATCTGCGCTTGTTGCGTCCGCTCATCCACCTTGGGAGCAAATGACTCCGTATCCTACATGTTGAGGTTAGCACGATTATTCTCTACGTCTTCTCGGGCATCGTTTTCTCTACCTCGGGGTGTGTGATGTATTGAGGGATATTGATATCGAAAACACCAATCTTCCTGTTGATAGCCCACTGGATGTACTGCGGGATGCTATCCGTCTATATTCTTTATTAGCTTGTGCTTGGCCAATGGGCGGAAGATGTAGAACTTACAATCCAGGAGTCGTGTGGCTGGAGACTATTGTCAAGGGGGTCTGGCTGGGCATGCAGTTCTGGTCTGTAGGAACACGCAATTAGCTCGGTCGCGCACGAAGGACGCGCTTGTAACTTACGGATCATGGATGACTACAATAAGCTTGCGAGCTTCACTTGCGTTCCGTGTAACCAGCACCTGGTTCTCAAAGGACTTGAAAAGCACATCGCGCTGGATATACAGCGGGAACATGCCAAACTTCTCCGAGAGGTTGAAGCGCTGAGCGGAGCGGACAACATCATGTAACCTCTGGCCACCTTGGCTCTGCATCTCCTGAACATCTACGATGCCTGGTCGCATGCATTCCCAGTACGGTGCTTGGTACGCCTGCACCTTAGCCAGAACCCGAGCAGCCTCCTTGTTGATCTTCGGGATATCCATCTTCGGGGGCGGTTCGCCCATGAGCGTACGGGCTACTGCCAAGGCTGACTTGGAGATGGCCTGGAGGTTGTAGCCGCCTTCTAGACAGACAGCCACCTTTCCGTTGGCCAAGGACATAAGCATATGTGTCATGTGGGCGTAGCAAGCTGGCGATACAAAGCAAGCACCCAGCTCGTCGCCGTCCGCAGCGTCAAACCCGGCAGAGATGATGACAAGATCGGGATCGAACTCGTGAGCGATTGGCATAACAATCTTCTGGAAAGCTGCCATGTACTCGCCGTCACCCATCCCTTGGTCATGCCAGCCAATGTTGACGTTCTTTCCCAAGCCCAGCCCCGCTCCACAATTCTCGATACTGCCATCTGGCGTCATCGGGTTGTCCGGTTTTCCAGGGTAGAACGAGCCGTTCATGTAGACGTGTAGCGAGATGTAAAGGATATTCGGGTCGTCGTAGAACATGTTCTGGATGCCATTGCCATGGTGAACGTCCCAATCCAAGATAAGTACCTTGCGGCAAATCTCGGGGTATTCGGTCTGGCAGATCTTGGCTGCTATTGGGACRTTGTTGAAGAGACAGAAGCCCATTGGGGCGTCGAACTCCGCATGATGGCCTGGCGGACGGATAACAGCGAAAGCGTTCTTGACATTGCCGACAACAACGCTCTTGCAGGTCTCAATAGCACCTCCAGCTGAGATCAGTGCTGCCTCGAATGTCATACTACCGACGTAAAGGGAGTCTCTACCTTGATCCATGATTGTAGAGAGACGCCGGAGCTCTGATGTCGGTTTTCGTGACAGATCTTCCACCCATCGGAAATGCTCAGGGTGGTGGACGATGCAGATCTCCTCCTTGGTCGCGTGTCGGGCCGGGATGCGCCACATGTACCTCCTAGGGTCGGTGCGGATGACCTTCTTGAGGTCCTCATCATCGCCGGTGAACACGAGACCTTCCCTCTTGAAAATCCTCATGATGTGCTCGATACGGGACGGGTCTTCGGGGTGGTGTGGGTTCGGGCCAAAGTCGGCATTGGCGTGAAGCTTCATGCGATCGTCGTAGCAGCATCCTGTAGGAAGGAGACCTCGTCGCTTTAAGCGAGCCGGATAGATAAACGGATCTTTCTCGTCGTCCAGCTTTTCCTCCTTCTCGTCTTTGACTGCGGCGATCTGGTCATGACCATTGGGCTCTGTTTTGGTGAAGCCATTACTTGTTGCCGGCACGCCAGTTGTGGCAGGATGGTCATCCTGGCCGTCCATCACGACATCATTGTCGTTATCGACCATCTTGAAATGGTCCGTCCAGACGGACGACTATGTGAAGAGTAAAAGTAATAATGCCGGTGTCAACTCTTGAAACCTGCGTGACCGTATTAGTAAAGTGCAGGGTGAATGACTGGACAAGCGAATGGAAAATAGAGGTTATCCACTGGGATCTGGCAACAAGACAAAGGGTGACGTGCTGCTTCAGAGGTAAAGGCATAGGTTGCTGCGATAGAAACAACAAACAACGAGCAGGGCGAGGGGAAACCTGGCTGTCCTTGGGTAGTAAAATCCTTGGGCGGCCGGCCAATAGACATCGGAGTTTGCATAAGCGCAAATAGCAAGTGGCCGCGTCCAAACCCAGACTGAAAGTCAAAGTGGCTGTGAAAGGTAAGAGTGTGAAAGAGGCTATCGTCAAAGGGGAGTGATGATATGTGAAGCAGCAAGCACCCAACACTGTGATCGCTCAGACTTTCTGCCATGTGAAGCATATTATCCTGTATCTTCAAATCATGAGAGAAGATATCAGGAATGAAAGGCAATTCCGAGGTGGGCAGCGGGTGTATATATGGATGATCGTGTCGACCACCGGGCGTCTCAGGAGTGAAGCGGGCAAGCCAGACCCCCGGGCCGGACACTTGCGCCGCGAACCCTTCCGCGCCCCTCAACCACAACCCAAAAGAGCAAGAATGATATGAGACCATCTTGGCTCAAAGGTGAAGCTTTCAGATGGCTCCTTCTCCCAAGCGGCTTCCCGCGCGGCCTGAAGACGCGCCGCCGCGACCAAGGGGAAAAGGGCACACCAAACCGGCGGCTAAGATGGGGATGGAACGATGGTGGGTATGGCTTACCTAGCTTATGGAAGGATTGCCGGTGCATGCCTTTTTGAAAAGGAAGGAGGCCAAGAAACGAGAAGAAAGACGGAGTATGTGATCAAATCCAAGCGAGGTGTGCGCAGAAGTGCCGAAAAGAGAGAGGCGTAATAATGCTGAGGGATGGGATGCAGAAAGTATTCAAGTGCTCTGCTGAGGCGTTTGGGGGACGGATCGGGATGTGTTTGGTGTTTGGTTGTAGATTGTGGTGTTGAAGTCTAGAATTGAGAACGGGACAGGGAGCGCTGAAATGGGGAGTTGGCCGCTGGCAGTCCCGGGCCAGTGCACTGCATGCCAGCTAGGCAGGCACGCAAGGGGACCCAACTGGTCGGAGCCTCCCGCTCTTTCCCCCACTGTTTTGGAGGGAACAGGGCCCCTGTAGCGAACTTCACCAAAACAAACCTAAGTAGAAGTGAAAGGAACCTCCTCGGGGGCAACCTACTGTACCCTCTCATCCGATATCGATGAACCTGAGTCATGAAAATTATGGTCATTTGCCTTTGATGTGGACGAATCTGTTAACGATAGTTGTTCATTAACTCATTGACCGCGTTTGCCTTTCGCTTTGAGAACAACTTTCTAGGCATCGGCCTCCAATCTTCATCCCTTGTCTTCAACAGCAACAACTTAACAAGAGTCTCGCCAACTCACGCATACACGACCCAAAGCCCCTTTGCCTCGCCTTTACTATGCTACAGACACCACTGATCGTTAGAAAAAATAGCACTTTTTGTCATTTTGTAGAGGGCGCCCTTAGACTAACATAAAACGTACACAATACTTTCTCTGCACGTCTACATATGTGACAGTTTTTCACGATGTGACTGTATTCAAGGTAGAGTCCAATGTGGTAACCTCTCTGTCATCATCAGTCTTCCCCTATGATGTTCTGCTGTCTCTTCTACACATGGCCTCTCCTGACGCGAGGAGATGTCAATGCCACTGAGGAGAACCGGGGTAGATACCCCGAGGTATACAAGTGACGCATACCCAGCTCGAACACTCGGACTCCGGGTGTGAACACTCAACTGTTGGGAGGTGTCGAGAAAATGCTTGCTCTTTTCCCGTTCCCTGATCATCTCCTTCAACAAGATCGATATCAGAACCAGAACGGGGCCCACCAGTCTTTGGCTTCATGTGATGGTTCCGAAGCCAGCTCTCTATAACCCGAGTGCTCATCCACCAAAAGATCATAATCCTCTCGCTCCCCTGCCAACAGGGGGAAGCCCCTCCATCTCTCACATCCCCACGAACAATGTTGTACAATGCAAATCGATTTCCTTTCTTTTTCCCGAACCAGACCAAACCAGCCAGCCAGTAAAAGTACAAAAAACTCCTTCATTACCCCTAAACCTAAGGCGTGTGTTGATTTGATGTGTCGCAAGCAAACATGATGAAATAGTGTTGTGTAAAAGCTCTCGCTCTCTCTCGCTCTCCTTCCTTCCTCTAAGCAAAGAGCTCCCGGGTATCCAAGACATCCTTCTCCTTCTTCGCCTGCGCCGTGAGGGTCTCGAGCTTGCCGAGCCTCTCCTTGACCTGCTCCGTCCTGGCGTTGTGCCTGCCGGCCTTGGCCTTGCGCAGGTCCGAGCGCACCTGGTTGGGCGAGATGAAGCGCTTGTTCTCGTAGATGATGGGGCCGCCGAACGCGCCCTCCTGTATGACGATGGGCGTTAGGACGAACCGGGGGCCGATCTCGACCAGGCTGGCGTCTGTGTCCTTGAACAGCTCCGCGTTGGGCGCGCCCTTTCTCTTTTTCGATGATGACTTTTCCTCAGGAATGTCGTTTCCTTCGCTGTCCTTCTCGCCCTTGGCCTTCTCCACCTCCCGGATCTCGTAGTTGCGCACCCAGATCTTGCCGTCGGCGATGCTGAAGCTCATGACGTGGTCGATAAACGGTTTTGACTTGCGCGCGCCCTGGGGAACGCCAAACATTTGCAGGAACACCTCCTTGATGACGCGGTAGTGCGGCTCTTGCTCGAAGGCGAGGTCGAAGGAGAGGAGTGGCCTCGAGCCCTTGAGGCAGTTACCTGTGAAGTGAAGCTCTTCCATGGTGTGCACTGCGCTTTTGTTAGAACCAAATTATTCCTCTCTCAGAATGCGTATCTCGGATATGGGCTGTGCTCACAGTTTTGGG
This sequence comes from Neurospora sp. CHS-2018a, assembly GCA_009802275.1. Lineage (NCBI taxonomy): Eukaryota > Fungi > Ascomycota > Sordariomycetes > Sordariales > Sordariaceae > Neurospora > Neurospora sp. CHS-2018a. The sequence continues at coordinate 635,109 of RAKG01000043.1, forward strand.
CGTGGAACTTGACTGTAGGGCCGTTGGGGACCTTGCTGAACCAAATGTACAAATCCTTGCCCTTGCGCGCCTCGAAGAACATGACGTTGTTGCAGTTGTAAAGCTCGGCGAGCTCGTTCAGTTGGTAAAGCTTGGACTTGGAATCGAACTTGACGTCTTTGCGGCCGTGGGGGAGCATCGCTGCGAGATCGTTGAGGAGATGTCTGTGTCTGTAATCGGGGCGCAAAAGCAATTAGCATCTTGCAATTGACCTTCTTCCATCTTCCAGGTATGTAGGGTCTATATGTACCTGTAGGTAACGCCTCTGGACGAGAGAATGAGAACTCTCTGCTTGTTCTTCCGGAAGCCGCCATTGGTGGTGTTGTTGTCGTTCTCCTCTGTGTCCTCGACCTTCTTGGCGCTCTTCGAGAGCGACTTGTAAACGGCGGCCATTTTTGTTTTGTTCTTGTCGTTCTTTGGGTATCAAAATCGGGCGAAGGACAAGGGTGACTGAAGTTGGTGGTTGTGGTTGAAGTGTTGACAGAGAGACAGAATGCGGATCGCAAATGTGAATTCAATGCCCCATCCACGAACGTCGGCGGGCGCAGCGCAGCCAGGCCGTTCTCAAAAAAAGTTCGCCGGCCAATCGCAGCCCCACTCTGATAAGCTTTCTTATCTTAGCGCCCCTGTCCTGCTTGGAACAGCTGAAACCCAAGGCTGAAGGCGGTCGGCGGTCTGGGTACCCGCATTTGTCCCACTGATGGACCTGGAATCCGGACCCCCAAATTCTGGGGATTCCATTGCCTGCACTGTCAAAGTTCCACGCGTTCTTCTTGTCCGCCCTGGGGGTGATGGGACTGGCCTGTTGTCATCATAATCCACCAGGCAAGCCCAGATGTCTTGGATGTTGACTTTTTCCGCTGTTGTACCACATGTTATAACTGGACCCTACACCATTCCCGTTACGTACTCTCGAGGTACCTTTCTTCTCCCACATTGTGGATGCAACAGATGGAGAAGTTGACAAGATAGAGCAATGGAAGGTTGAGTTAAGGGCTGTTTATCCCCCATAGTTCATTTCAACTAAATAATACCTTTCGTAACCCATGCGCAAGTGATGGCTTCGTTAACCACATTGAGGAAAATTCCAACGACCAGCACGGGGGGAAAAGGGAAGAAAGGGGTAGTAGTAGTAATAACAACAAAAAGGAAAGGCTGGAAGACGAGCATCCCTTCCCCCCTCCCCGAAAGCCCAAAAAATAGAGAGAAAAAGAAAAACAGACCATCCCATCGGCGACCGTGATGTAATAAGACTGGGCAAGATCCGTCCGTACTTTTCCCCCGATGCTGCTCTTCATCGTTCATAATAAGCCCCCCATTGCTTCATGTCAGACATATGTGACGCCGTTGTTAATTCGGCACCCTGTTGTACCCTGCTGCACCCTGCACCTCAACCCTTCATGGCCACTCGGTTCCCGGCCCGGAGAATCAAGCACCTCCTAACAGCAGCCAGACTTCGCCTGGGGGTCGTTCGCGGTCTGGCTGAGCGAGATGCTCTGGCCAGACAGGTTTTGGTGGCCCTCGGTGGACCCGCTGGGGCCGTTGTCGAAGTTCTTGGTCGACACGATCTTGTAGATTTCTGAACAAATGATCGCATATTAGTGGGGAGTTCGCGCCAAAGCAGCTGTGGGGACTTGGAAAGATATTACCAGTCAAAATGTTTTGGAACGCAAGCTCAACGTTTGTGGCGTCGAGAGCCGAAGTCTCGATGAAGGATAGATGGTTTTCCTCTGTGGTTCTCTCTGTCAGTCATCCTGGCGATACGGCTTTCCCGAGCGACAATGTCGTCATTGCTGTGATGCGCAACGTACCGGCAAACTTCTTGGCGTCCTCCGTGGGCACGGCTCTCAGATGCCGCAAATCGCTCTTGTTACCCACAAGCATGATGACAATGTTCTGGTCGGCATGGTCGCGCAGTTCCTTCAGCCATCGGTTCACGTTCTCAAACGTCACGCCCTTGCTGATATCGTAGACGAGGAGGGCGCCGACGGCACCGCGGTAGTAGGCAGAGGTGATGGCGCGATAACGTTCCTGGCCAGCAGTATCCCAAATCTGCGCCTTGATTGTCTTGGAGTCGACCTGGATGGATCTGGTGGCAAACTCTACGCCGATGGTGGACTTGGAGTCGAGGTTGAACTCGTTACGGGTGAATCGACTGAGAAGGTTGGACTTTCCGACGCCCGAGTCTCCGATGAGGACCACTGGTAGCGGGATCTGCAGTCAGTAACTGTTTGCCGTCGTCGTCGCCGTCATCGCATCGTCGCGATTGCTTCAGAGCTTCTGGGGAGGGATATGTTTGCGGTACCTTTGAAGAGAAACTGTGACAGTCAGCGGCTGGTTAGCGCAAGCTGGCGGAATAAAGGGGGAATGCCCCAACAAGGAAGTTGAATCGAGGGATGATGGGTAAGGCAGGCGAGGGCAAGAAAGAGGAGGCGGGCTTACATCGTACTCGTCGTTGGCCATGGTTGCGGTGTGTGATTACAGAGACGCTGGAGGCAGAGGGTATGCTGGAAATCGGAGAGCTGGTGATGGGCTGAGGCAAGGTCTGGCAAGTGGTTGTCGCGTTGATAGTTGTACTGTATGCACACAAAGTGTCAAAGGCAATGCGATGTTGTTCGATGGTGTCCAGGAGAGACATTCAGGGCAAGGAGGGCGGTGCGGCTCCCCTCGAGTGGGTCCGAGTTTTGAGCTAACAGAGTGCAGCCCAGTGCTGCAGTGGAGGGAACTCTACCTAGGAACGAATGAATGGAATGCGCCTGAACTCACTTGCAGTGAACTGGACGCTGAGCCACGGCCACCTCCATGGGCATGAATGGACCTGTCAATGGACGCGGGCTACGACGGCGTAAATTGGAGGGTCAAAGAACTGCGACAGTAGCGTTAATGGTGGACTGAATGGTGCGGACAATGGTGGGCCAACATCCAGGGATTGCGGACAGCTTTGTCTATCCCAGGACAAATGACCGTCCGCATCTGGCCAGTAAGGTGAATGGTGTCACGGGCACTGGAAGCTCATTCAGGTACCAAGCGCCAGGCCAAGTACCTTGGAGGTTATTACCTACCCTTTACCTTTCTCCAGGCACGGCAGTCAGTCAAGATGACGCGCGCCGAAGAGACAAGACATGGAGGATATGGCAATCCCACGCATGCGCCATTGCGGTGACGATGCTCTGTTGACTTGATGCGTTCAACAAAACCCATATCCCTTTCCTCGCTTATCCATCTTGTTGTTACCTCCTCTTTCCCACTTCCACTCCCTCATATACGCCCTTCCCATTATGACAGTCGATGGGCTGCCAGCCCCCTGAGACTTCCACTTGCGCCCTGTTCCTCTCGATTTCTATTTCAATGACAGCCTCGATCCCTCCAATGAGTTTTTACCTTCAAAAACCGCAGATGGTCTGGCCGTAAGGGGTTTGTACACAGCTTACTTTCACGTGCACAGACGCCCATGCTTGTTGCCTGGTGAACCAGGGGCCACTCGATGTGAGTTAGGTATACAAGTAGCATCAAGAACCTTACACTAAGTAGTCACGAACGGATACGGAATGCACATGAGCTGAACGCTACAACATATTACCCATTAACGGGCAGGCAAAGTTGCTGTCTTTATTCCTCTGTCCAATGCTTCTTTGATTCCCTCCTTGCCAATTCCCAAGTATCTACAATATAGCGGCCCTTTTTGAGCTGCCTCGCTAGCTACATACTAGTCATAAGTACCTTCTTGCCCCTAGAGCAAGATCCAAAGCATACAAGGTACATTCGTAACAGAGATCATGGCCAGATCAGAAAGCCCATGTTCACATCAACAAGCATATAAACACCGAGCAATTGGTTGACGGCTTTGAACTAATATCACGGTCACTCTTGCCTTTTTCTTGTGCAAACGGCTCTTCACTTGCACCTTCCTCACCCCGATACTTTTACACTCTGTCTCCTTCCACTTGTACCTGACACTAGTACCAGCGAGAAATAGTGGGTCATTCCAAACCCCACCTTCACCCACGTCCAGTCGACGTCCCGTCTTTGTTCATCGCGTCCAAATTCCTTCCTCTTTTTTTTCCCCCTTCAACAACTTTCAATCCCATGAAAACCCCTTCTCTCAAACATCCATCTTCAATCGGCTTAAAACATCATCGACAAAGGAGGTTCAGGTCAGAAACACTTGTCCAAATACCGCGTGCTTCTAACTCCGCCGGAGAAAAGGTACATGGCAATATTGTCACCAATCATCATCCGAACGTCATTTCTCGAGTTTACGCATTAAACGATTCTCAGTTTACCGATCAAGCAATCTGACAACTTTCAGTTACTCAACGAATATCTGATATCTTGTTGATATCATACCACACAAAACCATATCGAGTCATCGAAGCTTTACAAAGTAGCGCGTCTACTTGACAGTCATTCAGGCAACGCGAATAGCTACGTGGCTACCACAGCAAGGACGCCGAGTGACGGGCATGGGAGCTATGAGCCCTCTGCTACTCTGAGCCTCGGCCTCGAAAGTTGTAAAAAGCCGCCTGTTTTCAAGCCTGCTACGTTTACAGTCCTCAAACCCCTCAACATGTTCAAAAATGTGGGCCGGAGAGTGTCAAAAGACTCGACTCACTCGACCCCTGCCGGCGAAGACGAGGACGATAACATCTCTCTAGCTTCAACAGCGTCCGCGCAACACGATCCAGATGAGGAGTTCGAGGTCGAGGATGTCCTCCTCGAGGAACGGGACGATGATGACAACAAAGTTTATCTAGTCAAGTGGGAACGCTACCCGCTATATCAATGCACTTGGGAGCCCGAGGACAACCTGGGTGACGAACTCATAGAGATGTGGAGGGAGAAGCAACTGAGGCAAGAGGCCGGAGAGGAAGAGCCATTTAATGTGCGAGTGTACCATGCAGCCGTTAAGAGGGCCGAGAAGGAAAAAGCCGACCGTCATCGCCGTCGCAACGCGAAGCGGAGGAAATTGGGCCTCCCGTTGACTGAGCCCTTCGATGGCTCCAGCTCGGAATCAGACCTAGGCGATTCCAAAGTCGAGTCCTCTGATGAGTCCAGTGATGAAGCTTTGGAGCAAGAGGAGCCCGTCTCCAAGGACGATCGGGAACCACGCTCGGCTAAGGATAGCGGTACACGCCCGCCATCAGAGTCAAAGGCCAAGCAAAGGATATTCAAAGGCATCGCTCAGCCTGTACCAAAATCTGCCAAGACTGCCGCCACTACACGAGAATCCACGTCTCTCGAGCCCAAACCTAAAGCCTCGTCAAAATCCAGTTCCAAAGCCCCTGACAGGCCTTCCCCGCCGCAACCGTCGTCCTCCAAGCCTCGACCTGAGCGGAATATCGTGTCGACAACTGGCTACCAAGGAACTGCGAGGAAGCCTGTGGATAAACCACGACCTAGTACTCCAAACGGGTTGACTAGGCCACTGCCCCAATCAACCCGTACCGCTCCTCCAATTACGTCTCGATCTACGGCTGCTGGCGGTCGGAAGCCTCTGACTGCCAAAAGAACGGCTGTTAAAAAGAACGTCAGTGTCAATATCTTTGCAGCAGGCAAAGTTAGAAAGCCCCGAAAGAATTTTAAGGAGGCTGTATCAGACCCAACCAAAGATCCAAAGCAATTTACAATGCATCGTTATCGCCGGCTGGCCGAGAAGAACGGCAGGGATAAAGAGGATCGTCCTCCCGATCTATCGACAGCAAGCATTCCACTCTTCAACATCAGGCAGATCCCAACGGGAAGAAGGATCTCGCTAAACGCAACATCGTCATCAAGCACGCCTATTCCGGCCCCAGGTGGTCAAATGACTAGGACACAGGTCGAAACAGAAGCCGAGACCACAGCTGGACTTGAGCTCAACTCAGACGAACCGGCACCCGTGAATAGCCAGGAACTGTCTTTTCGACTCAAGGATCCGCCCAGAAGGAAATCTGCTTTGGCAAAATCAAAATCCGATGGAGGACAACCCAAGGAGCGCAAATCTGTCCGCTTCGTGCCTGGCCATGATGAGACCACTTTTTCTCAGGAATCGGAACAGATGGATGTTGGTGGGTCGTTCGTTGAGCCTGTTCATACAACGCCAACTACGCCCACAAATTCGACGGCTCACCAGCGCATACCCAGCCCAGATCCACCGCCTGCCACTGCTTCTGCCGGCGAGTCCGATGACGGGGTGCCGAGGGGAAATCTGAACAAGAGACTGTTGATCGCCGAGATCCCCCCTTTTGAGGTAACATTTCACGATGTGCCGCGAGATAACCATCAGTTGTGGGCTGCAGATTTCGGCAAACAAAAGTCGTTAAAGTTTCGGCTAAGCTGTTTCGCCAAAACAGCAGTGGCACAAATGAAGCCTCCTTTGTTCCAAAGGGGCCTGGCCAAAGGGGCTATAACGTCCGAGAACAAAGAAGCTGTAGAGAAGCTTGCGCAGCAACTTAAGGCGCGACTGCTCGGTCTTTTCTATTCGAACCGGCATTACAACCTTCTCATTTATCCCACGAAATGTGAGGAGTGGCAAATCGAATCGTTCGGCCAGGAGGTAGCAACTGGCTTGACTGCAGCGCTCTGTTATATCATATTCTCCTCAGATATGGACTGTGGAAGTATGCTCCGACCGCTCAGTCTTCCGCTAGATTTGCCAGACACGAATGGAAAGGCAGTGCCTACTATGACGTGGCTGATGAGCAGACTGTACAAATTCGATTACAATCAACTATTACCAAGAAAGCCGCAGATTCCAAAGGTACACAAGTTCTTTCTCGCTTTCCCTGAGTCAGGAACTGGGAAAGTTACCCGGTCAGTCGTTTTTCAATGGCTGCGCTCTTCCAACCCCGCCTGTCACATATACATATCCAGTCAACCTGGCTCTTGGGATGCATTCAGAGCCAGTGTAGCCGAGTCATCTGGTGTTGTCATCATCCACGAGACGTTGATGTGGAGTCTTCGCCGGTTTCCAAAGCTTTCCGAGTACCTGATCAAGAAATACGACGAGTATTGGTGCTTTACGGAGCCAAGCGAAGCATACCCCTTATATCCGTCAATGTCCTTGCCGGAAAGCGTTCCCCCCGGGATCAGTCAACTTACGCGGATATTGCCATTCCGCACGGCAATCCTGCTGACCCCCAGCTTTCTGGTGTCCGAGCCTGAACACGCTCGTGAGTTTCTCGAGTGGTTTCTTCACCACCGATGGAATAACTCCTTCTACTATCGTCTGGTAACGGCCTCGAACATCCACGAATACCTCCAAGATCTAGCATTAGAGTGTATCGATTCGCGCGAGAGGTTGTGGAACGCGGGTCCAAGTCGTGGGATGACTCCGATAGATACTCAGTTCGAGATCAACCTGCGAGGACATAGCCTTGAGGAATGTGAATCTAGGCTACAAGCCGGCATCACGGCTTCTGAACTTCACGAAATACGCGCCAGAAAGCTCGACTCCTCCGGTGGAATGGAGGAGGACCACAGCCCGCTCATCTATGCGGATCCATCCATCGACCCAAATGACGAGCAAAGCCTGGTCAACTGGTTCGGCTGGTGGTCAACCCTGCGGGCTGATCAGTTCCGAAAGTTCCATGTCGTTGGATCGTGTAACAGTATTGGTTATCCAAATACCAAGAAGGGGATTCGGACGGTCCGCATTCCAAAATATCTGAGAACAACAATCAATGATCCGGACGCGGTAGCAGAGGTTGTGCAGTCAGAAGCATCGCAGAATCTCCAGGTACCAGCACACGAACTGCCTCCCAGCAATCCACCAAGTGCGGCGGACAGTTTGGAGTTGACTGGCCCCTTCAAAAGCGATATACTACGCAATGACCACGGGGAAACTATTCAAGGATTCCTTTTTAACAACTTTTGTACGGAAATTCCGGGGTCATTTGTGCGGTTTTACGGATATCCTGTGACGTGGGCTGATCCGAAGATGGCGCGTTCCTACGGCGATTTGATTCTCAAGCACAATAAGACGATCGGCGAGTGGTTCCTTTTTCCGTATCCATTCAACCCAGCCTGGAACACTTACGCTGGTCTGTTTTACACCATTTCGGAGGAGTGGGATCCCCAGAAGCCTCCACAGAACCAGAATCCCAGGTGGCATCCTTGGCTTGCGATTTACAGGCCTGTCAACCCCTATCACCATCCATACAACCGGTGCGAGCTTATTATATGGGATCCTCTCGCAAGGAAACGGTTTCCCGGCTCACAGGCACCGTTAGAAAGCGAGCTCACTGATATGCAACGGCGTGTCATTCGACATGTCCGTGAGCACTGCGGAACAAAGAATCGGGGGACGTACCTCGATCAAGTTTGGCTCGGCGGGTTCAACTGTCCGAGTGAATGTGAATCTCCTTATCCCCTCGACATGACGTTGAAGTTCACCAGAGCAATGGTGCAAGATATCAGAGAACATCTTCCAGCATGGGAGAAGCGGTTGCCGGACAAGGGTTTCAGGAAAGTTCTGAAGGAGCACCCACCGGCGCCCAAGCCGATGAATGGTGCAGGTCTAGACAGCGACGACGACGTTGTCATGGACGTCGATAGCAATGACGGCTGGGACGACGAAGACGATGTGCGCATCATCTTCCATCCGCCTCGAGGCACCAAACTCTCCCCTGGTTCCCGCTCAAAATGCACCAACAGGCTCTACGAGGAGGCGCGTCTCGCCAGGGCCAGGTCCTCTTCGGACCATATGAAGTTCAAGTTCGTTCCGACGCTCAAATGGTACGAGGACCAAGTCGCAGAGGGGCGCGGCTTTGAACACATTAACATCCAGTCGTGGCAAGACATCTTCAACATCTTCCAAATAGGAAAGGCGAAGGGTAGCAAGGTGACAACAGCGGCGACAGCGGCGAAGGCTCAGGCGACTCGTGGAGACAGAGAAGGCGATGTTCAGATGACCGGCTAAGGAAGCGGCGAGTCGAAGATATCAACTACAAATACGTTCAAGAAAAAGTCGCCGCTGGTAGTGCACAAAGGTGTGAGGTTTCTCCGCCCTAGGTGCCCGAATCGGGTTACGCCTTGGCATCTATCGAAAGAGAGCAAGAAACAATCAGCTTCCAGGGCCGAAGTGCGACAGAGGGAGGGCGGTGAGGGATGTATGGCTGCTAGAGCAGGCGTTCGAAAAGCTAGGGCAGCTGGGACGAGAGTTGCGTTACAATCGTTGACAATGTCCGATTTGAACACTTCCTCCCTGTAAGGAACATTACTACGATGAGCTTGGTTCTGGGCAATGGGTAAGGGATAAAAGGTGTAGCATTTCTTGTATGCTTGAGACGATGGAACTTGTAAGGGTTACAGGAGGAGTATGTTTAGAAGTCGTGTATTCAACATAGATGTCGTTGTATGGGGAGGCGTTCAAGACAAGAGTATCATATATATCAGTCCCTTGTTTCAGACACTCCGACAACAGTCACTCAACTGTATAGATAGTTCAGTTCCTCTGCACTTCATCACTTCTCATGTCAAACTCCTCCCACCTTCCGTGACACAGCCTCCATGTTCCAAGTCTCTCCTTCCTGCAAGACGTAGTCTCGCTTGGTTCCTCCCCTTGCCAGCCACACCCAACATCACTGTCCCCTAATTCTGCGGCGGGACACCAAACCGTTCAGCAAACGGATCATATCTCCAATCCATTACCGGCTCATGCTCCATCGCTCCCGCAATCATATCCGCCATGTCCACTCCATCCGGGTACATCTGCCTGACGAACTCGAACGTCAAATCCAACCCCGCCGTGACTCCTGACGAAGTCCAGATGTTACCATCAACCACCCATCGAGCTGGCGAGACCCTGTTTCATCACACTGTCAGCAAGAAGTTTCTCTCCCCAAAAGCCCCAATACGCTGCCCAATCGAACCTAAACAGAAAAAGAAAAAAAGGGACAAGTAACAAAAAACAGGGAGAACATACCACTTAACCTTCTCTCCCAAAGGCGTCACCTCCCCCCAAGCCATCTTGTTAGTAGTCGCCCTCCTCCTATCCAGCACGCCCGCCCTAGCCGCCACCGCAGCACCGATACACACCGTCACCAGATATTTATCCTTTTTCTGCTTTCCCTCCCCATCTCCATCCCCCCTTTTCTTCCCAACTCCATATTCATCAACCATCCTCCTCAAAAACTCCAACTCCCTCCCCTCCCCCTCCAAATCAGGACTATACACCCCCTCGCCCCCCGGCACTATCAGAACATCGACACTCTTCAACACCTCGCGCATCTCCTCCCACTGTTGGTCCGTAGTGGGGATCGGATGGGTGGGGTTGAAGGTCGGATAGAAACTGCTGTTCATGGGGTTCATGGACGACGGTAAAGTCGGGGAAGTGAGGACTGGTGCTAGACCAGAAGAGTAGGGGGGCTGCAGGGAAAAGATGAGTAGACGCAAAGGGTGGAAGTCAGCGACGAATTGAAGGATTTCGATGGGCCCGTAGGCGTCGAGGATCTCGAAGGAGCGGAAGAGGAGAAGGGCGTAGGTTTTGGGGGTTGGGTAGGTGGTTGAGTTGCTGTTGGTGTTGTTGGCGGGGGTCGGGAAGGGGATGGTGGTCCCTGGGTTGGTTTTGGGCAGCTTTATGTTGGATCCGAGGTGGGGGAGGATGGCGGCGGTGGTGAGGTGGAGGTGGAGGAGGGTGAGGATTGTGGTGAGGATTGAGAGGCGCATTTTGGCGGTTGGGAAATTGTTGTTGATGTTGTCGTTGTCGTTGGTGTTTGGGGTAATGGGATGGTTGATGGCTATTGTTGGCTTCTTGAGCAAAAGATGGGAGTAAGTGATGCTTATATGTCTTCTCTTGTTCTCGGCAATCTCCACTCGAACCTGAAGGGCAGCTCGTGTTTACCAGCTTCATGTTCATTACCAGACCAGTTGGATAGGAGAGATCCTACGTACGGTAGACTTGATCTTCCCAACACAAACCACCGAGCTGCCACCATCTTCATGCATGTTAGTCCCTTCCAGCAAACGATTCGTCATGCAAAGGCCGGAACTCTGGGAAGGCATGAGCAGATTCAATCCACAACCAGCTCAAATTCCTCCCATGAGGTCTCGCCTCCGCACAGCACCATACCTACCACGGTGGCTACCAGACGACGAGACAGTGTGTTCATCTCCAGAAAACATTGACATGTGACCTTTGAGCAAGTATGTAATCCGAAGCGAGTACTATCGACCAGTTAATTACACAGAAAATGCCCCGGTTTCCCGGGAATAAACTGTTTCCCATATGAAGTTGTCCCAAGCTCCGATGCTCAACGGAATTAGACCTTGTCAGGCCGTCCCAAGCTCCGATGCTCAACGGGACTAGAAGTTGTCCCAACCTCCGATGCTCAACGGGATCAGAAGTTGTCCCAACCTCCGATGCTCAACGGGAATAGAGTTTCCAGGCTGCCGCAAACCGTGGGATGTAAGCTTGTGTCGCCGGGTACCGAGACAGCGGGAGAAGATAGATTAAGCTTGTGTAACCTTTGACGCTGACGTACCACACTACAGGTAAGCTCAAGACCATTCTTCCCAAGATTGGTAATCCAGAAGAAGCAGAATATAGAGACGCAGCGACATGTAAAATAGCAGTTCGCCATTATACACGGACCTTGATTCGCTTACAATGGGACGCAAGTCCGAGACGCAGGTAAACGCATCTCATAAGAGCTCAGTTTCATGAAAGGGACGTTAGATGATATCATACGGGAAGCCGTCAGACAGACCTTGACTGGAATCGATGATCTGGCTTTTGGTGTTGTGGTTGAGATTGACCCAAGCTTTCTGCCTCAGATCTGACAGTCTCTCATGATGCTGACGGCGTGGTCAATCATAGCGATGTGGTGTCAAGCCTGTCAGGAGGAAAAGCTGCCGCCCACCAAAACCGCCTGCCAAGACTGTCGGATTAGGGTTATACCCGTCGCCTCGCTCTCAAAAATAGCTTCATCCGATCTCCCTTCCATCTGATCTCCCACCCTTTCAGGTTGGCAAACCAGCCGTCACCAACTGACCATTCCTCCGCCATGTGTCCGTCCATCCCATTCCAAGTTCACAACTGTAGGTATATGTATCACTTCCACCAGACCTTCTTTCACCAAGTTCGGCCGGTTCGGAAAGTGTTGGTACCGTAGCGGGAAAACCTGCTGGGGAACAGGCCTTCTTACGCTTAGTAGGCCTTTAAGGCCTTGTGGTTTTAACAAGCCCTGTTGATTTTACAGGCCTTGTTGCGCGAGGGAGGTATCTGATTGGTCAATTTATATGTGCCCTGTAGACGGTCGCTAAAGGTCTTAAGTTTAGCGCTTCTTTTAGGGAGTGACTCCAAAGTCCAAAGTGACGATAGTTCTTTCCATCTTTTCCAAAGGTCATTCTCCCTAAGACTCCACCGCCCTTTATTAAAGGAAAGAACGGACATCGCATTCAATCAATTGGGCCAGTGGCTCAATGGTTCATGTCGTCGCTCTCAGTCTTGAGATTGTCAGTTCGATTCCAGCTGGCGACCGCTTTTTTTCGCGCGAAAAGTTTCGCGCGGAAAGTGTGAATGCCCTCATCCGGACTTCGAAGTCGAAGTCTTTCACCACCCCAAAGACCACCCCAAAGACCACTACAACGACCACTAATACCACCACTAACTAAAGACCCCTATAGTGGCCTCCAGAAGGTCCTTATAGGGGTCTTTGGCTTTTGCCATTTTGCACCCAAATCTGACCAATCAGGAGCTTCGCTCAGCCAACAAGGCGTAGAGATCCAACATGCCTTGTTGTATATAGTAGCCCCAGATATGCACCAAGGCCTGTTACACTTTATAGGGCATGTTGCGCTCCCTATATTCCCGCTGCGGTACTCTGGCGCAGCGGTTCACCGTCCACCACCCCAAAACTCTCCAAACCTTCAAACAACCTGAACCAAAAACGGGCTCATAATTATAAAAAGAGTCACAACCGGGAATCGAACACCCACACACTACCAGTGCTAAAGCTCATAATTATAAAAAGGGATTAACAATAGCAACGCCAGAACAACGAAATAACAAATGGGTTACTCAGGTGGTAGACGGTCTACCGCACCGGACCGGCTGAGCTTGGCTTTTCTTTTTGCGTTTCTTTTTTTGCTCGGTACACATGTCGTGTTCAGGAAGTTGAGTTCGCATCTTCGTTTTCCCGTGCGAGAAGATGAATTACTTCTTGCGTTGAAGCGGTCACGATGTCGAGACGAGATCAATATCGCATGGACAACGAACGGCATCTGCTACCGTACCCCGTTGTTCCTGCCCAGGGCAGCTGCCCAACAGTGCACGAGCCGCTACAACCTAAGGCCCACCCCAACGCGGACCTCAGCACCTTCTAGATCCACTATCGGCTGACCGCCTAAAAGTTGTCGCTTCGGCGCGCAGTGCTAGCCGTACGTCATGTTGACTTTTGTTCCATCTTCACCCGTCTCCCAACATCTCATCTCGCCTTACATACTTCCTTTCAAACCGAAAGACCTCAGCCGGCTTCGATTTATAGCTGGTTACCCCTAAGAGCAGAAACACGACGGGGCATTTTCATACTTATCATTTCTCGACCATCGGCACAAACCAAATCCCATTCCCGAACGACCTCAACAAAAACACCAAAGCAACTTACCTAACGGTACCCCTATATCTCACATCCCGCGACATCCGAACTCTTCCCATCAACTCCTTCCACCACACCACCACAAATCACCACCAACCCCCCCAAAAAAAACAAAAATGGCCCGCAACTACTTCTCCCCCTACGCCCCGCGCCGGCGATCCAACCGCATGGTCCTGATCTGGGTCACCTTCTTCTTCTCCATCATCTTCTTCATGTGGTGGATACAGACGCGACACCGGGAGGCGGCGCGGGCATACGCGGACGTGTTTGCCCGGGGCCCGAAGATGGAAGGGGATAACCGGAGGAGGTTTGGAGGGAACGCGGGGAGTGGGAGGATTTTGGAGGATGCGTAAATGAGCTGGGGGGTGGGGGGGCTAGAGGAATGGACAGGAGGGGAGATGGGAACTAGAGGCGGTGAAGGGGAAAAGTCGATTAGGAAATCGGCCTCATCCCCCATGCCTCAGATGCTGTGGATATGGAGAGGGAGGAAACAAATGGAACGGCGACTGAGGGAGAACGGGGGATTGAGGGAGCAACGATTGGAAGCCAGGGGGGCTATGGACGACCGAAAACATCGAAGACCCCGAAAAGGCGGGAGGATCCAATGAACGGGTGGATGGATGGAAGGTGTGGAAGTGCGGCGAACCGGTGTTGATTACACCCACAAGGCCTCAAGAGGGCATACAACCCGACCTCCTGAGCTGTTTCAGAGAGGAATCTCCAAAGCAGTCCTCGCCAGTTACGATCCCCGAGAATTCCGAATTCCTGCGTCACCCAGGGCTTATCAGGGTGTAAAGAATGATGAAATCATCGATTTGTTCTTCTGAGAAAGAAGAGTTTCGGTTGGGGACGAAAGATCGGATCGGGTCTTGCACATGGTCATCAATAAGAGACATGTGTGACTGTTTGAGACATGGCTTTACTGAGGGCTACGTATAGATATGATGAAAAAATAATGTTTTATTCTGGGCTTGGTTGCCCAGCTCCTAGACTTGCTGCACATTTTCTTGACTTATCACATCTGGACACGCTTTTACGACTAGATCATTGCAAAGCTTCACAGCAACGGTCACTAGATGCATGCACTCACGACTCGGCGGAACGGACGTCACCATCTACGTCTTACCTGTGCACGACGCTAGAGGGCTCGTTCCGTGTCAGCGAGTCCAACGAACTTGAAGGTGAATGATAGAATAGAAAGGGTTGTATGCACCTTGTTTCGTATAGTATAATCCAAACAGTAACCTTTCGACGCTCCGAGCCCAATCGTAAAGTCAAACTTCCGTGTCGTCCCTTACGCCAACCGAACACCAGCTTCCTTGCGCTTCTTACCCTGATGCGACGCCGCCGTGCTCATACCAACGTTCTGACTAGCATCAAGCATACTCTGCGCCATCCGTCTCCTCTCCGCCTCGAGCTTCTTGAGCCGCTTATCCGTCTTGCCCTTGCCGCTGCCTTTACCGTGGAACTGGTGCGACAGTTCCTTGAAGGCCTCCTTCTGGTCGAGCGACCGGCCGTCAGCGTCCACATACTTGAGCTCGACCGTGGGCTTGTACGTTTCCCTGAACAGCTGCTCCATGACGCGTGCCTGATGCTGTTCGCGGATCGTGTTCTGCTGGCGCTGCCACTCCTCACGCTCGCGGATCGACATCCGGTCGAGACGGCCGCTGGCACGGTCGCGCTCACGCTGGATGCGGGTCTCGTCGTCGAACTTCTTCATGAGACGGGCGAGCTCGGCCTTGAAGTGAGCGCTTTCGCGGAAGTTCTTGACGAGCTCGGAGCCGCGCGATTCGGCGTCGATGAGGCGGCGGTCCTTGAGGAGGGCGAAGGTTGCGGCCATGCCTTGGGCGACGAGCTTCTCTTCTTCGACACCGGTTGTAGGAAGCTCGGCGGACGGCGACGTGGCCCGCTCGGACTGTCCTTCCTTGTCGGCGTCTTCCATCTCCTCGTCTGATGATTCCTCCTCCATCGCTGTAACTGCTGTCTCTGTCCGTTGTTGAGGCTTTGGCTTTGGTGCCTTCTTCTCCTCTTCGCGCTCTGCGTGGAGAGCATCGACGAACTCGCTGATTTCGTCGATAACGATACCGCCAGCCTCGGCGGCTTCCGGCTCTGGTTGGTTGGATTGTTCGCGCAGCTGTTTAGCAAGCTCTTCGGGTCGTGTCTTTCGCTTCTTCAACGCCGCGGATCTCTGGCGGGCCAAAGATTGTTGCAGATCGTCATCGTCGACAAAGTCCTCGTCAAACGTCTTCCTCTTTTTCGTGTACGTCGCAGCCCCCGAATCGATGTCCATCTGCTGCTCTGTATTTGCTGAAGCTTCCGGCTCTCCTGGGTATAGCACGTCGTCGTCGTCTCGTCGCCTTGTCGACTTGGTCTTCTTCTTTTTCGGCTTCTTGACTTTGATTTCGGACGCATCCATGTAGTCTGATACTGGCGCAGGAGCATCGTCTGTTTGAACGCGTGTTAGCATCATGTTAGAAAGACAGACAAATGGGTATAACATACCGAGCATGTCCAGATCAACCGTCTGCCCCTTCCTCTGAACAGGCGCACTGTCTAGGATATCGGCCAAAGAATCTGTCGTTGTCGTTGTCCTGATTGTCTGACCAAGCGTGAAAGCCTTCTTCTTTTTGCCATTGATCTCCTCGTCGTATTGTGACAAAATCGTTCGTTCGCCCGTCTCGTCAATGTCGTTAGGGTCGTAAAGCGGCTTCTTCTTCTTAAGGTCGAGTCTCTCGCTCAGCTTCTCTCGTTCGCGCAACTCAATGTTTTCGAGCTCGTCCCCTTCCTCTTCGGCATCCAACACACCAGTATCCTTGAGCGTGAGAACCTGGTCGCCACTCTCAAGGAAAGTATCCATATCGTGCGCAACCTTAACACCGGCCAGATCCCTAGCTGTGTGCTCAGCAGCCGCCGCAGCAGCTTCGGCGGCAGCCTTTTCCTCCTCGGCCTTCTTTGTCGCCTCGATCTTCTTTTGTCGCTTCTTCTGGTTCTTGAGCCAAGCCTTGGCATCGAGTTCGTCATCTTCCACGTCATCGGCGATGCCCTTGCCGTCGAGAATGGCGTTGCGCTGGGCCATCTCGCGGGCCTTCTTGATGGCGGCGGCTCTCTCCTCGCGCTTCTTCTTCGCGGCTTCTGCCTCTAGGGCCTTGTTGTAGTTGTCGTACGATGCGGCTTCGCGGGTCTCGAGGGTGCTGCCCTTGTCTTCGCCTTCGGGAGTGGGTGATCTAGCCTTGGGTGCTTCTCCGGGGACGGGCAGGGGCTTCATGCCCATTGCCCGCCGCACCTTGTTGAGCTCTTCGATTGACGCGGCGTCCATGGCGAGAGCGGTCCCTGATGGGAATATTAGATAGTAATGAGGTCTATCAAGCCGCTAGTACGCGATCGTGGGTGCCGGAATGAAGTTAAAGTTCCAGTCGCGGGTGGATGGATGATGCAGAATGATCAGAAGTGGTGAGGCAAGGACAGTGAAAGTTGCCAGTGAAACCGCTGGACGTCAGTTGAGGCTGACACTGGCAGGCAAACGAGCCTGGGCCCGGCCGTTACTGGCTGGAGCCATGCGATAAGATAAGGCAACTGGTATCCACCAAGACTTGCAGGGCTGGCTTGGCATCAGAAAGCACAGACCCACTTCCAAAATTTTCGTATATCAAGCGGGACGTCGCACCCAACTCTTCCTCTTTCTCTTCTTTTTTCTCCTCACGGACCTGTGCCCAGTGCTCCTCTGCCGCCAGCTCGTGCTTGCACTTGTAGGCAGCTAGGGTTGAGTGCTGAGGCAGTTCGGCAACCAAGGAGCCATCCAGGACTTTACGTTCTTCCATGATGTCAATTTCCATCCGACAGGTCACCAGAAGAACCGAACTCTGGCGTGAACCTCGTTCGCCGCAAGGCTTGAGCTTGGGGAGCGCCGGATGATGTAGGGGAAGTCATATTCCAATCCGTTCGCCGAGGACGTCGTCCTATGAGGCTGGGGGAAACCATGACAATTGCCACATTTCTTGCCGTAAACACATGTGTTTTTGTTGTGATTGTTTTGCTGCCTTTCATCAAATGGCGTTTTAGAGCTTGCCCTTGAAGATCAGCAGTGAAGGTCCGTACATGTCAGATAATTCCATGTAACTTTTTGCATTTTGGCCGATTCCAACCGAACATGCTTCACATGCATGCTTGCACTCATTAACATGAGATGTCTGCTGTTGGTACCTGCGTGGGAGTCCATCGTCTGTTTGACTCTCAGATGTTTGGGAAGTGGGATGTTCTGTCATCAAGAAGGACCGACCTGGTGTTGAGAAGTTTAACATGTTGAGATGTTGAATTGACCTCACGTCAGTTTCCACTGCTCTCGTCCATGTATCGGAATCAGCCGTTTCTTCAGAACTGGAAAATTCCGAGGTCGCCCTATACCGTAGTACTCAAACGGTCACCTTGGTTCCGTCCGGGAATGGAGTCAAAGCATCAAGTTCAATGCCGAGAGTTGAAACGTCAAAGCTCATAGTGCGAATTTTTGGTCGGCCTTTTCGGCGGAATCCCCGTCAAATGTCCAGTTGCTACTGCACTTGGGTGTTTCTTTGATGGGCACGTGGGTGGTATGATGGTGCTTCCAGATCTTTCTTTGCGATCTGAAACTGTGAGACAGCTGTTGTCCATCAGTGTCCCCCGGTCCGACAGCGGCAAATGCCGAAATGTTGGAATTATGCCGCCCTCGAAGGAACTGGGCGTTGATATTGGGGAAAGTCGTGTGTCATGGACTGATGCTATTCCCAACCTGTGTAACTGTTAACCCTAACCCGATTTGATCTACGCGTCCTAGCTAAAAGAAGATATTCCCATACATATTTCCCACCTTTTGTGATGACTTTTGAAAAGCTCTGCTTCAGATCTGTAACTAAACATAGTTTTGCATAATAGGAGATGGCAAAGCCTCACTCCCTCATCTCCAACAACAATTTCCAGCGCAAAACCACCCCTGTCCTTAGCATAACCGGACTCCTTCCTGTTCCTGACACAACGGCCGCGAATGCAGATGCAGTCGGCACTCCAACGCGGTCCAACCCCAGATCTCACCCAGCAGCACTCCACGCTAGCCGAGCTGCCGGTGCGGGACCTTTTGGAACAGGGGTCCTGTCACGACTGCCCGCAGCCAAGAAAGATGAAAAGTCCGGGGGAGGTATGTAGGGTTGCTCCGACATGCTTGTCTGCCCAACTTTTCGATGGTCCAGGTTTCCCAACTTCACTTTCTATCCCCAGCATGGTGCCCGTCCGCGGTCCTTGCATCAGGCTTTTTTTCTTCCACGGCCCCAAGCCCTTTCCCCCAGACTTCCCCAGTGTCGAGACGGCCCGATTTCGAATGACCTCGGCGGCGGCAGACCACCATCTGTCACGATTTGGTCGGCCGGATGAGCTGTCGTACGATGAGACGCGTATCGTTGGATGTGGGCAGCAGCGATGGCGGAGAGGGAGAGAGACTGATCCTATTCACAGAAGTAATGTGCCCGTGGTTCGTTTTTGGCTGTCAAGACTCACAAGAGCAGTATACCCGACCCTCCGCCAAGCTTAGGACAAGAGATGGAGAGATGCTAGAACGAGTTATTCTCCGACGTGAGCCTCCGAGTAAAAAAGAACCGCAACGATGGAGTACCTAGCGGGTCGTGATATACGTTTCTCCCAATTCTAGACTCTAGGTATGACAAAGTTAGCTTCACATAGCACAAAGTGCATCACATTGCCATGTGTGCAGGTGTCAAAAAGGCGGGAAAAGTCACGAGAGATTTGTTCGTGTTCCCGTGATGCTCAAAGCAGGCCGAGTTCCCCGCATTATCGAGGTTTCTCCGCCGTAGCGAGATCATGGGGAAACCAGACTTCAGCGCCAAAAGGGCCTGTGTAACCGCTGCCCCACACCAGCCCGCCGATTTCAGATTCCAAGCTGCAGTGCGCCGTCTGCCGATTTCACATGAAAGCTGAAGTGAACACCGGCGGAAAGAATGCGCCATCCACTCATCTCATGATGAACACACCGACAGCACGACGTCTACCTATGGCAGCCACCCTTTTTGCGATGCGACGGTAGAAACGCCCGCGGCAAGATATCGGCCTTTCTTTACTGCAACTGGGTGTTGCTTGAAGCTTGTGAAGCTCTCTCCATCCTGGGTCCAGTCCTGGCCAATCTCCGCCATCCACACTTTCCACTCCCCCAGGTCAGCAGCTCTCCTCTGGTTTGGTACCGCTACTTGGAGCATACCGCTCTCTGTATAGACCAACCATAGCACCGCACGTTCTCTTACAATCAAGAGCTTATCATGCTCCCCTCGATCTGCTCCAATGAGTCGAACTGGTCGAATACCAAGCAAGGGAGAGCTCAGCGGGAGACAAACGTTCCTGCAGATAGAGCAGTGGAACTGCCGCCACAAAGGAAGAGGAAGAGGATCGTGACGTGACCAGTGACCAGGGCAAAACAAGGTGCGAGAGTTAAAGAGAGGGCAAAGATCCAAAAGGGCCAAAAGGACCGAGCCTCAATGCCCGGATACAACTCAAGACCGTCTTCTCGGCCCTTTCTCCAACTCTTTTCCTTCTGCTATCCACCCTAGCACCACCATAACGGCCTACGCCCCCATCCCCATCCCATCGACGACCGCTGCAAGGCCCGATCTCTAACCACCGAGTGCAACCTCCTCCACGAACTGACCCCGGCCCTCCTCCGAGGCCCTTGAGAGTTGAGGTGCGGAACTTGGACGACCAGGGCAGATTCACTAGGGAAAGTGGACGACAAGGATTCACTCCGGCCGGACCGCAACACTAACGTCAGTATACTGGGCCTTCCAAAGGGGGTAATGCCAAGCGTGAGAGAGACAAGATCGTCGCCCATCAACATCCCGGACGAGTCAAGATGGACACAATATATAACCTCAAGCAAGTCCTCCTCAGCAACCATGATTTCACCACCAGCCTGGTCTCCAACGCAACAGACTACTCGACAAGCCCTCTGACCTACTTCGCCATGCATCTCGTCTCTTCGCTCCTCGTCGTGGGCGCCGCCTTCCAGGCCGTGCTCGGTCTGCCCGATCCTCTGCGTGAGAAGAGGAACAGCATGATCATCAAGCGGTCTGCCGACTCTTTTATCCAGACCGAGACTCCCATTGCGCTGAACAACCTTCTGTGCAACATCGGTTCTTCTGGATGCAGAGCCTCCGGTGCTGCCTCTGGTGTTGTGGTTGCCTCCCCTTCCAAGTCGAGCCCTGACTGTAAGTGGAAATTGCCCAGTGTGTCTCATCTCTCATGGCAGCATAGCTCACAGTGTCGATAGACTGGTACACCTGGACTCGTGATGCCGCCCTTGTCTCCAAGCTTGTCGTCGATAGGTTCACCAACGAGTACAACACCACTCTCCAGAACACCATTCAGGCTTATGCTGCTGCTCAGGCCAAGCTTCAAGGCGTTAGCAACCCGTCCGGTTCCCTCTCCAACGGTGCCGGTCTTGGTGAGCCCAAGTTCATGGTCGACCTCAAGCAGTTCACCGGTGACTGGGGCCGCCCCCAGAGAGATGGTCCTCCCCTTCGTGCCACCGCCCTCATCGGCTACGGCAGGTGGCTCGTCAGCAACGGTTATGCTGATACCGCCAAGAACATCATCTGGCCCATCGTGAAGAACGACCTTGCCTACACTGCCCAGTACTGGAACAACACCGGCTTCGATCTTTGGGAGGAGGTCAACGGCTCTTCTTTCTTCACCATTGCCGCCTCCCACCGTGCTCTCGTTGAGGGTTCTGCCTTTGCCAAGTCCGTCGGCAGCTCTTGCAGCGCCTGCGATGCTGTTGCTCCCCAGGTCCTGTGCTTCCAGCAGAGCTTCTGGTCCAACAGCGGCTACATCATCTCCAACCTCATCAACTACCGCAGCGGCAAGGACATCAACTCCGTCTTGACTTCCATCCACAGCTTCGACCCCGCTGCCGGTTGCGATGTCAACACCTTCCAGCCCTGCAGCGACCGTGCTCTTGCCAACCACAAGGCTGTCGTTGACTCTATGCGCTTCTGGGGTGTCAACTCTGGTCGCACCGCCGGTAAGGCCGCCGCTGTCGGTCGCTACTCCGAGGATGTCTACTACAACGGCAACCCCTGGTACCTCGCCACTCTCGCCGCCGCCGAGCAGCTCTACGATGCCCTCTACGTCTGGAAGAAGCAGGGTTCCATCACCGTCACCTCCACCTCCCTCGCCTTCTTCAAGGACCTCGTCTCCTCCGTCAGCACCGGCACCTACTCCAGCTCCTCCTCCACCTACACCTCCATCATCAACGCCGTCACCACCTACGCCGACGGCTTCATCGACATCGTCGCCCAGTACACTCCCTCCGACGGCTCCCTGACCGAGCAGTTCGACAAGAACTCCGGCGCCGCCATCGGCGCCACCCACCTGACCTGGTCCTACGCCGCCTTCCTTTCCGCCGCCGCCCGCCGCGCCGGCATCGTCCCTTCCTCGTGGGGCGCCGCGTCCGCCAACTCTCTGCCCGGCTCCTGCGCCGCCTCCACCATCGCCGGCTCCTACGCCACCGCGACCGCCACCTCCTTCCCCGCCAACCTGACCCCGGCCAGCACCACCATCACGCCGCCCACGCAGACCGGCTGCGCCGCCGACCACGAGGTTTTGGTTACTTTCAACGAGAAGGTCACCACCAGCTACGGCCAGACCGTCAAGCTCGTCGGCAGTATCGCTGCCCTCGGCAACTGGGCCGCCGCCAGCGGCGTCACCCTGTCGTCTAGCCAGTACACTTCTAGCAACCCGACTTGGTACACCACTATTGCGCTGCCCCAGGGGACTTCGTTCACGTATAAGTATGTGGTTGTTAACTCGGATGGGAGCGTCAAGTGGGAGAGCGATCCTAACCGCAGCTATGCTGTTGCGACGAACTGCGCGGCGACGGCGACTATTAATGATACTTGGAGGTAAATTGTTTACCATGAGGTCATGAATGTAACGAAAATGAGGAAGGAAATGGGAATGGGAATGAGTGATGACTGAAGGGTCGGTAGAATGACCTTGGGATGTTGACAAGGGACAGGAAATTGGGACAAGGGAACGGATAGTTGGAGACTACCCAAGGAAGAAAGGAAAGAAGGGAAAACAGGACTTCATTTTTGCATCGGCATCAGCTTGGGCATTTCTTATGCATGCTTGCTTTGCAACCTTTTTTCCTATCCCTCTCTTCTCCCTCACACAAACCTTTTTTAAACTTCTCTGTATCAAAATTTCAAGTTTCAACATAGCATAGAAAATGTATAAACATCAATCAACCACACCCCAATTTCCACAATGCAAAAGTGAAGAAAAAGAAACGTGCACCCAAACAGCGCATTATAGCCACAAGTTTCTGGGGAAACATACAACAAAGCTTCAAAGGTCCGCTGGCTCAATGGCAGAGCGTCTGACTACGAATCAGGAGGTTCCAGGTTCGACCCCTGGGTGGATCGAGATGAGATGGTACGACAAGTACCAGAAAATGTTTTTTTAACATTTTTTGTTCATATAATATGGGAACGAGTCATATGTAAGATCACTGGCATGGACTGAACGGGGCTGCTTGTGGTGCTGTGTTTCTTTTTTGTTTTGTCCACCATACGCCGAGCTCGGTAACTATTTTGAGGGGTTGCCTTGGATGCTGAAGTCAGAAATGTCGAAAATTCTGTTTTGTGTTTTACGTAAGTTCTCTTGGGTTTACGTAAATTGTCAGAAAACTGTTCGGGCAATATGAGACTTGATCGAAAGACTGTCTTTCAATCTTTTTGGCAGCACGAGATCGTGAGTAGATGTCAATGATCCGGTTGGTAAACAGGTAGTTCGGTAAAATGTATATCTCAAGTACGCCCAAAATCGTTTTATATCCTTTTGTCCCGCTTGCCCATTCCCTTCACAAGCAACGCTTAGTTGTTGTGGTATATGCTTTCTCAAAACCCAAAACCAGAGAGGAGGCATTATATAATACATGAGATTGTAAAGAGACCTTTAAACGCCGTTTTGTTCCTGCGCGGGGGCATATGTTGCATACAATTCGTTTTGTTGGATGTTGTACACGGGGCTTATTACAGTCGAGCCCCTTCTCCTCTTTATTTTCCCTTTTTGGTTCCCCTGGCTATATGTTGAGCCCTTTTCTTGAACTTTTTTTCTTTCTTCATGGGCTTGTTGTCATGTCATATCATGTTATGACGCCTCAGGGTATCCTGCCCTGCCCTGCCAAGCCCATGCCCAGAATCTCTGCCCAGCCTTTTTTCTTCGGTTGTTGAAAAAAACGGATAGAAACATTTATTTGTTCTTGACGACGCCGACCTGGGCGGGGCGGAGGACGCGGCCGTTGAGCTTGAAGCCCTTCTGCTGGACGTGGAAGACGATGTTGTGCTCCTTGTCGGGCATGGGGGCCATGAAGGTGGCCTCGTGCTCGTTGGGGTTGAAGACCTCACCCTCGGGCTCGATGCGCTCGAGACCGTGCTTCTTGAGGGTCTGGAGGAGGATGTTCTCGGTCATCTTGAGACCATCGTAGAGGTTGACGAGTTCCTTGAGGTGCTCGGACTGCTCCTCCGACTTGAGCTTCTCCTCAGGAACCATGCTCAAAGCGCGGTCGAAGTTGTCGACGCTTTCAACGAGGTCCTTGGCGAACTTTTGGATGGCGAAGTCCTTGGCCTGCTTGACGTCGCGGGCGGTGCGCTCCTGGAGGTTGCGGAAGTCGGCGACGGTGCGAAGGCACTTGTCCTGTAGAGACGGGCATCCCGTGTAAGTGACTAGTCTACCACAGCTGTATGCTTTTGTAGCTTAAGAACCAACCTTCCAGTCGCGGGCCTCAGCATCCTTGGCCTCGAGCTGCTTCTTGAGGGCAGCAACGACATCATCGGCCTCATCCTCCTTCTTCTCGGCGCCCTCGTCGGCCTTCTTCTCACCCTCAGCCTCGGCGCTGTACCACCGGGCGGCGGAGCGCAGCTGGGGAGCAGCTGTCCGGGCAGCCTGCATCTGGAAGATCTGGGAAGCAATAGGGCGCTGGGCGGCAACGCGGGTGCCGGAGCAGAGGGCTCTGGAAGAGCGGGTGAGGGCTGTTCGTAGCATTTTGGCTGGGTATCTGGATGTGACGGGTGGTGAGATCTGGCGATGTCCGGGACAGGGAAGGGTCGCGTGTTGAAGAGGCACTTTCAAGAAATTTTGAGACAGCTGCGCTAGCACGGGACGGGGACGGCATGGACGGGCGGCGGGTTGGGCGGCCAACAGGGGCCTCGCAGTCTTCCACAGTGGGATGGGTGCTGCTGCATCAGTCCTCTCGGCCGGCTGGGCGGGAGCGAACCGAAAAGCGGGTCATCAACGGACCGCCAAAGTCGACAAATTGCCTGCCGGGCCATCGAGTCTGATGCTCAAAAAGTTGGAGCTCCAACAGCGGGTCTGCCTGGCGGGGCTCTTCTGTGCGGGGAGATGGACCTTTTTGCTCTGTTAAAGACACGCCATGGAGTTGAGCTCAGCCAGGCCCAGGCGTTGGTGAATTGGCGACTGAACGGAATCCTGGTGGCGCTTCGAACCTCGACCCGTCAACGCGCCGAAACTGATTCTTGTCCTCGCATCACCCGGCCCTTAACAAAGGGCACTCAACCTCAACTCACCCTGCCTCGAACCACAACCTCCCGAACCGTTTTCCCCCGCATCCAAAATCCTCATACACCACAAAACGTACGATCGAGAACTGCGACCGTAGCGAAGACGACTGACCGACCAACGGTCAACACGCAACGATGGATTACGATCCGATGGTGATGGATGACGCCGAGTCCTTGGGACCGGTCGTCAAAATCTCACAAGTATGTCCTGTGTGCTTTTGCTCGCAGCAATTGCGCTCAGCTGCTCGTTCATCGTTCTAAACCATCGTTCTAGGCGGACAACACCCGAGTCAAGTTCGAGCTCTCTAACACCGAGATTTCCTTCGCCAACTCCCTTCGTCGCGTCATGCTTGCCGAAATTCCCACGATTGCCATCGATCTAGTCGAGATCGAGGCCAACAGCTCCGTTCTGGCTGACGAGTTCATCGCCCACCGCCTGGGTCTTATCCCACTCAACGCCGAGGGAATCGAGCAACTTCTCTACTCCCGGGACTGCGACTGCGACGAGTACTGCGAGCACTGCAGTGTGACTCTCAACCTTCACGCCAAGTGCACTGGCGACGATATCATGCAAGTCTGTGCTCGCGATCTTGTTCCAGTAGGCGATCGCGTCAACCAAGTTCTGGGATCGCCTATCATCAACGATCCTGAAGGCCAAGGTCCCCTCATCCTCAAGCTTCGTCACGGTCAGGAGATCAAGCTCCAGTGCATTGCGAAGAAGGGTATTGCAAAGGAGCACTCCAAGTGGGCCCCAAGTGCCGCCATCGGCTTCGAGTACGATCCTCACAACAAGCTGCACCACCTCGACTTGTGGTACGAGCAGGATCCTAAGAAGGAGTGGTAAGTACATTACATCACCTCACTTTATCCGACTCCCTTTGATGTGACCGATTGCTCACTATTTTCTCACCAGGCCTCCTTCGGAGTACGCCGACTGGGAAGAGCCTCCCCAGGAGGGCGAACCTTTCGATTACGATGCCGTGCCACAACGCTTCTACTTCAACGTCGAGACCGCCGGTCCTATCCCTCCCGATGCTATTGTAACCGAAGGCATCAAGGTCATTCAGCAGAAGTTGGCTGGACTGATCCACGAACTTACCGAAAGCGACGGTGGTGAGAATGGATACAATGGCCCGCGCAGCCCAGGTTACAACGAGGGTGGCGATAACTGGAACGATCAAGGCTCCTTTACGCCATACGGAAACGGAGGAAACCAGAGTTCCTGGGGAGGCCAGGGCGGCGCCACGCCCTACGGAGCGACTCCTTATGGAGGCGGCCAAAATTCTTGGTCTTGAGCACCATCTGCTTACAATCTGCCATTTACGACGTCGATTACTCCTCCCGATGGTCTGCGAAGTCATTGCGCATGTCTTTTTCGGGAGGTTTTGGGTATCTGCGATATCTTTGCAGCGCGGTTTCTTAGCTGCGCACTTCGACAACACAACACTTTCACCGCTCAGTCAGGATGCTGATTATGCATCTACGTACTCCCGGCATTATCACTAGCTCAGCATCAACTGAATAACCGTGGCGCCTCCGTCCCTTACTGCGGGGACCGTAATTCAACAACACTGCGTGGCTGAGGCCATGTCAGTGATCAGGGTCAAATAACGGACCTTTGGCATTAGCCACGAGCCGCCACGCTAAGGTCAATTTTTGGGAAATGAGGAAAGGAAAAATCGAGAAATGGAGCTTGAAATCAAGGAAGAGGGGAAAGGCGCATTCTGAAGGGATTCAAGTCAGGGCGAGAGGAACCAGAGCATATCTTATTTGAGCATCCCTCGTCCAGACACCACATATACTAGGCAGCCGAAAGAGGACAGCTTTCTTTATTGGCGTCCTGCAAACGATCTATCGCACAATCGCGAGGTATAGACAAAAGGTGAATCTAGTCGCCATGGGTCTGGTGACTTCAAATAGGGACAAAAATACCCAAAAACATTTATAAACGGTTCCAAAGTGCAAAGTTCATGAATAATCAAGATGCGATTCTCGCCGGATGCTGGAGTTTAATAAGCACTTGCTTGGAGTCTGATAAGCACTTGCTGCTCTGGTCTATTTGCTTTGAACACGACTCTATGGGAAATACCAAACTCCCAAGGTAGAACTACGTGAAGCCAAAACGCCATTGTCGAAATGACAGTCCCACCGCCGCTTCAATGTCTGACGGATGAGGGGATATCTAACAGTGAAAACATGAACAGAAAAAAACATGAGGTTTCGCCATCTAGCTTCTGACAAGAAAAACCACCACCCGATCTCATAAAATGCAGATTTCTTCTATGCAAATCCGTCCATTTATGTCCCCGCCAACAACCAAAACCCAACCACATTTTTATGAAATGCACTGGAAAACCGCTATTGCTGCTGCCGCTGCTAGTCCCTTTATGCGGCAGACTCCCAAGACTGGACATGGGAGGGAACGTGAAGAAGGGAAAAGGAAAATAGAAGGAGAAGGCAGAAAGTCAGGAAGAGGAACGAATGACTACTCATTCCTCAATGCCCTTGACCTTCTTGTACATCTTCCGATGGCCTTCCAAGAAGATGAAGGTGCAGATAGTTTGTCTGTCCGCGTTACAACCTCGTTAGCACAACCGATCCAATCCGCCAAACTCAAAGACCAAACTCAGAAAGAGACTCAAAGAAAAAGGAAGTACTTACGGCCCCAACCTCAAAAAACTCGGCACCCACCCCTTAAACATCCACCTCACCCCCTCCTGCGCATACAAGCTCCCCAACACCTGCCCAATACTGCTTTTCCCGCTCGCGCTCATCACCCTCGTCTTGATCACATCAATCGGGCTCGTCACCGTCGCCGCCGCCACGCCCGCCAGGAAACTCGCGCTGAAGTGTGTCGCTAGGTTATCCTCCAAGGGTGTGTGTCTAATCAGGATGCGCTTAAACACATCATAACTAGCCAGCTGGCTGGCCGTCATGGCCGCCGCCCTGGCGCTGTTGGGCCAGACCCCCCTAAACCAGCTCCGAAACCCTTCCTCGCGCGTCATCCGCGCCAAACCGTCGAGGGCGTGCGCGTAGTTACGTCGTTGAGCGGGGGGGAGAGCGGCGTCGTGCTGCATCCGTACGTTGAGCACGTCTGCTACGTTGCCGACGAGGCCGCCGGCTACGCCGGAGACGGTGGCCATGGCGACTAGCAACGGGAAAGAGGCGGGGGAGTCTTTGGTGGTGAAGCGGGATTTGAGCTCTTCGTAGATGCCGAAGCGCGTGGTGGAGTAGGTGATTTGGCGGAGTAAAGAGGCGGAGAGGCCGTTGTAGAGACCGGTGATGCCGTGGTGGCGGAGGATGTGGACGACGGTGCCGGACATGGATTTGGGGGCGTCGCCGGTGCGCATTTGGAGGCGGACTTTGACTGTTTGAGGGGGGGCATTGGTGTTAGCTGTGGTGTTCTTCTTCTTGGTGCTTGGTGCTGGTGGTACGCATGACGTATTCTCTTTCTCTTCTCTTCTTGGGGAACGTGAAAAGAATCACGGGCACGGGCAAAACTTACCGAGATCGAGAGGATGTGTGACGGTGGCAGCCATGCTGCTGGCGCTTCCTCCGAACCAGAAGGGATAGTGTATTGTTTGTTTCTTGGACTTGGTCGTGGTCGTGGCCGTCGTCGTCGTCGCCGCGACTACGGGCTTATCTGATGTCGTCTGTTTCTCCATGATTGCTTGCGCTGCTGGCTTCGTAACAGACGCTGCGGTGTGTTTGGGATCCGAAGGCGAAGGCGAAGGCGAAGGCGGAGGGCCTGCAAGGCCAGTGGTGACAGCCTGCATTGTTGTTTATATACGAAGAGCCCACGAGGGTTCTTGCCGATCAGGGGGTCCGTTGTTCCGTGTTCGTGATGGGGCTTGTTATGGAGCAAGTGTGGAAGTCGGGAGAGACGAGAGAATACCAAGAGGTCGATTTGTTACAGAGGCATTCCAGATCAAGCAGCAATCCCAGGTTGATTCCCTTGATACCAATGAAAAATAAAATGAATATGCAGAAGCGGATGCAGGTTCAACGCACTCAATCTCGCATATGCGAGGTATGTGTTCGTCTGATTTTAGAGAAAGCAGGTCCCAGTTGAAGGTCCAAGTCCAAAAGTCGAGACGAGATGACGACAGGTATTTTACTGAACGTGAACGTGAAAGAAACAAGAAGTGGGAAACGGTGTGAAAGACTGAAGAAAACCTACGATAGGTAAGCGGGCTCCATCGTCTAGACCGTTATCGGCGTAGCGCCGTGGGCATGTGTGGTTTTTTTCTCTTCGGCCCCTAGAATACCGAGCAATGACCCCGAAAAGACTGCTGAAAGTGAAAATTTGGGGACCGAGGACAGAGGCGGAAAGGAAAACGATTCAAAGCACGATGTCATCATGCAGGACTTTTTGGAACAGCGCCCCACACGTCACGCTTGGCACCTTATGTCAAGCCCCATTGGCCCCTGTAAGTTTAGCAGATCTCCGGGCCGGGCATCGTAGCCGTGGAGGGAATTTTGAGCTTTGGGCAATTTTTACGGTTGTCGGCTGGCCAGCAAGGTCCCTCCACCCAATTGTTTACTTTCGATATCGCGATCGCGACTCGACTCGTCCTACACATTGCAATGGCTGGACCACGAGTTCTCGCGGCCAATGTCATGCGGGCTGTGCCTCGCATTGGGGCTCGCTCCCATGTGACGGCCTCTGCCACGGCTTCGCTTTTGCGACTCAGCGCAGCTGGAGGCAGACTGAGCTTGACCAGAGCTCCCAGCCATTGTCTCCGAGTAGCATCTTATTCCTCCTCTGCAGGTCAGCATACTATGTCTACTTAGCTTCCAGAAGCTCTAACCAAACTCGGACTCTAAAACAACGCAAATCAAAAGGTGGTGCTGCTAGCTCCCCTCCCCCACCTTCGACCCTTAACAGCTCGCGACCGGCCACCATCGAGGTCAATGGCAAGACCTACACCACCGACGAATGGTACAACGTCCCCCAGACCGTCCTCGCTCTCACCGGCCGCAAGCTTCATCTCCAGAAAGACCACCCCGTTGCCATCACCCGCGAGATCATCGAGTCCAAGTTCCCCACAGCCACCTACAAGCGCTACAATGAGTTCGACCCCGTTGTCAGCACCATCGAGAACTTCGACTCGCTCGGCTTCCCGCCCGACCACGTCGGCCGCGCCCGCTCCGACACCTACTACATCAACGAGACCACGCTCCTGCGCACCCACACCTCTGCCCACGAGGCCGAGCTCTTCCGCGCCAGCGCCTCGGACGGCTACCTGATCAGCGCCGACGTCTACCGCCGCGACGAGGTCGACCGCAGCCACTACCCCGTCTTCCACCAGATGGAGGGCGCGCGCGTGTGGGACCGCACCAAGGTGCCCAACGGCGACGTCGTGGCCGCCATCTACGCCGACCTGGCCAAGCTGCCCACGCACGACGTCAAGGTCGAGGACCCCAACCCACCGCACCACCCGGAGCGCAACCCGCTGCAGAGCGAGCACCATACCCCCGAGGAGGCCGAGGCTGTCGCCGCCCACCTCAAGCGCTCGCTCGAGCTCATGGTCGTCGAGATCTTCACCCGCGCCAAGCAGGCCGCCGCTCGTCAGGATCCCAACTACGTCGACGAGCCGCTGCGCGTTCGCTGGGTTGAGGCCTACTTCCCCTTTACGTCGCCTTCGTGGGAAATGGAGGTGTACTACCAGGGTGACTGGCTTGAGGTGTTGGGTTGCGGTGTCAGCAAGCAGGAGCTGTTCATCAATGCGGACCAGCCGCAGCAGCTCGGCTGGGCGTTCGGTATCGGTCTCGAGCGCATTGCCATGCTTTTGTTCCAGATCCCCGACATCCGTCTGTTCTGGTCCAAGGATGAGCGTTTCTTGAGCCAGTTCACTGGTGTGCAGGATGACCTTGACAAGCTGAAGCGGTTCGTTCCCTTCTCCAAGTATCCGGCTTGCTGGAAGGACGTGTCTTTCTGGCTGCGGTCGACGTCCGCGGCGGGTGGAAACACTGCCGTGGCCAATGTGCATGACTTCCATGAGAATGACCTGATGGAGGTGGTGCGCGATGTTGCTGGTGATGTGGTTGAGGATGTCCAGCTCAAGGACCAGTTTACCCATCCCAAGACGGGCAGGAAGAGCATGTGTTATAGAATCAACTATAGGAGCTTGGAAAAGACTCTGACGAACGAGGAGGCGAACGACTTCCACGAGCGGGTAAGGCAGGGGTTGGTGGAGAAGCTTGGTGTTGAGCTTAGGTAGACAGGACGTAGCAGAGACGATCGAGTGTATGATACGGTAGGTGTAGTTCATGTGTATATGTGGAAGATCATGGCCATGATATATGACTTCTCCCCTGTCGGGATATATTTTGTTATGTACCATATCCAAAACGTACTGCTTCGCAGAGCTTTCCTCAATCTTTCGGTACTTAGCCTTCCACCCACCTCATGAATTACCAACCCACAAACCAAACACTTCGCCTGCTCCCACAAATCAGACAGCCAACCCAACCCAATCTTACAAGCCATTCCCCAAGATCAAGACATCATCGTTTTCACCCTCAAGGTGTTACCTGCCTCTCCAACTC
This sequence comes from Neurospora sp. CHS-2018a, assembly GCA_009802275.1. Lineage (NCBI taxonomy): Eukaryota > Fungi > Ascomycota > Sordariomycetes > Sordariales > Sordariaceae > Neurospora > Neurospora sp. CHS-2018a. Next base: position 666,889 of record RAKG01000043.1, read on the forward strand.
CAACTCCTCCAACCCCTCCGTAGGCCTCGGCCCCCCCTTCCTCCTCCTGTTCTCCTCCGCCCCGCTCGCCCTCCACGCACTCAAAATCAACCCAATAATATGCTCCACACCCACCCCCTTCTTAACCTGCGCAAACACCGTCGGGCCCCCCTCCCTCATCTTCCTCGCATCTCTCTCCATAACCTCCAAATCCGCCCCCACCGCCTCCGCCAAATCCGTCTTATTAACCACCAACAAATCACTCTGCGTGATTCCCGGTCCTCCCTTCCTCGGCACCTTATCGCCGCCAGCAACATCGATCACGTAGATGATATAATCCGCTAGCTCGCGGCTGTAGTTCGCCGCCAGATTATCGCCGCCGGATTCGATGAGCAACAAGTCCGTGTCGAATTGGGCCTGGAGATCTTCCAGGGCCGCCAGGTTGGCGGAGATGTCCTCGCGCACGGCGGCGTGCGGGCATCCGCCTGTTTCGATGGCGCGGATGCGCTGAGGGGGGAGCGCCTTGTGGCGAGTGAGAAATTCGGCGTCTTCGCGCGTGAAGATGTCGTTGGTTACTACCGCCAGGGAGTGGGAGTAGCGCAGGGCGAGGCAGAGGCGGAGCATGAGGGCTGTTTTGCCGGAGCCTACGGGGCTGTTTGGGTTTGRGGGGGGGGTTAGTGTACGGGATAGCGAAAGGGAAGGTAGAAGGGAAGGGAAGGGAAGGGAAGAGGGGGGGGAGGTTTAAAGGGAGGAGGGAAGCAAGAAAGAAAAGGAACATACCCGCCAATACCAATAGTGAAAGCTCTCTCGTCCCAGTTCCTTCCCTCAACAATGGGCATCTCGCGGCCCAGATAGCTACCGGGGCCATCGAGGACCTCGTGGCTGTGGCCGTGCTCCTGGGCGTTGAAGCCGCTCTGGGAGTTGAAGTCGTGGGAGTGGCTGTGGGGGTGGCCGCCGTCACCGTGGTCGTGGGAGTGCGTGTGCGACATCTTTGTTTGTTGTTGTTCTTGTCGTTGTTGTTTCTTTAGCCTCGGTATATATCTGTATAAAAGAAGCTAGAGAACGAAAGACAATGGTTCAAAAAAGAAAGAGGAAAAGAGTCACAATTACACTAGAGATACCGAATACCAAGGCCGGATTCGTAATGCGCCCAGATGGATGTTCTCGACGGCAATAATATTGAGATAAGGTGGGGGGACTCCATTTGATTGAACTTGCGATAACGTCGAAGTGGAATGACATCGATGCGGGGTAGCTTAGTCACTGTGAATGATAATAGGGGTCCACTATAACTTTTTATTTGACAGCGGGAGGGAGCGGGCACCTAGGGTACCGGCCGATTGCGGTGGGGATGGATTCCTAGTAGAGGGCACGTTTGTTTACTTTCCCCTTTTTTTCTTCTCGGCATATCACGAACATACACGAAAGATCAACATCGTCTTGGACGTAAAGAGGTATCAAATTAACAATCGTAACGTACAGGCTTCCCCGAGACTTTTCAACAACCCAGCTCCCCTTAAAGAAAAAAAAAGGTTTCATCAAAACGCGAGAACAGGAGAAGAAAGAAAGGAAGAAAACGAACTCATAACTCATCGCCAGCCAGTGCCGGTCATCGCCTGCTATCGTACCAAGCCGATCATCATCACTCATCAACAGACTCAAACTCAAGCATTCAAAGACTCTCCCCTTCCTTCCAAACCCTATACCCGCCCATCTTCCTATCATCAAATCGTTTCGAAGAATGGTATTCATGGCCAAAGAAGAACTCTCCACCGCCGCCGACCTGTTAAGGTACAAAAAAGGAATCCCAGGGTAGCTTCAAACCTCGGTCTCAACATCCGGCGTCCGTCCACTCAGGCTTCCAACCTTCGTGAGCCTGCGAGCCGCGAATAGGGCCTCGTCCTTGGCGAATTGGACGTTGCGCATTGGTTTCCTTTTTCGATATCTGTTAGTATACTCCTGATCAAAGCCTTAAGGGAAGGAAGAAAGAAAAATGAAGACTCACCACTGCATCAACCCCCGATGCTGCCGATGTAAATCCCGACTGCGGCTCCTATACTCCTTAAACTGCTTAATCGGGTTCTTGCTGCTCGAGCCCGTAGCCGACTTGATCGACCGTCCGGCGGAGGTAGTAGCCTGGCTATCCATCGACTGTCTCCCCACCATGGACGCCGCCGACCCGTTGGCGTTAGGATGCTCAGCGGCCGAGCCGTTACCGGCATTCAGCCCCGAGTTCATCCCGCCATTAGCATCCTCTCCTCCCGCATTATCGTTCATCGGCCGCTCATTATCCCCATCGGCAATACCCAAGTCGGGATTCTCATCATCGTCATCGACCGCCGACCCTCCGTTGCCGATGATGTCGGCATTGCCATTTCCATGGCTGTGGCTATCATGAGACTCCTCATCACTACTCTCCTCATACTCCGTACTCCTCCCTTCACTACTTCCACCACTAGCCGCCCTCCTCCTCCTCTGCTGCTCCGCCAACAGCTCCTCAGGATCCTGCCCAAATGCCCCGGACCAATCCGTCCCGTCCTTGGCCAACCACTTCCTCTTATCCTCCTCCCTCGCCTTCTTGAGCACATCCCTGCCCTCCGTCAAACTTTCCTCATGCAACCGCTGCACAATAGGCGGCACCTCACTGTTGACATGCTCAGCTCTGACGCCCTCAGCGAAACACGCCTCCCAGCTCTCAATCGTCTCGCGCGAATCGTTATCGCTGACGAACTTGAGATGGTCGCGATCCGTTCCGGGCTTGAACCGGCCCCTGAACTTCAGTCGGCCCAGCTCCTCGATCTGCATGTCGGGAACAGACCTATAATTCTCCTCGGTGATGTAATTCTGCGACAGCCGCATGCCGTTGTTGCAGCGCCAGATGGGGATGTCGAAATCTTTTTCTTCGTTGTCCACCAGGTCCTGCAGCCAGAAGGCGGCAAAGGTATCCGTGTTGCGCTTGCCGGAGCGGTGGAACTCGAAGAAGACGGGGGAGCGGTAGCGGTAGCGCACGGGCAGGCGGATCTTCTTGGAGTGCTTGTTGCGGGCGACGTCGCCGGAAACGTCCCAAGTGATGCCGGATTGCCCGTCGGGCGTGTATGAGCACACGTCGCCGGGCACCTTGGCGGACGAGCCGCCGGTGCGCAGCTTGATCTTCATCTTGTCCGTGGGCGCGAACCCGGAGGTGGTGATGCTGTCCGAGGTGAACTCGAAGGTGCCGATCTCGCCGAAGCCGAGCTGTGGAGGAGGCAGCTTGAGCTCGACGGAGCGGAAGAGGAGCGAGATGCGGATGCGGCCGAAGCCGATGCCGCCGTCCATAGGGTACCAGCGCGTGCTCTGGCTGGCGGTCTGGAAGACGTCCGAGAGCTTGAGCGGGACGACACCGATGATGGGGTCGTGCTGGCGGTTGCGCGAGTCGCGCACGGTGACGGTCACGATGGACGAGCGCCAGTCGCGGATGAAGCGCTCGGTACCGGCTTCGAAGATGGGCTTGGAGGAGACGACCTTGGTGCGGGTCTTGTAGACGAGCTCGTCGTTGATGAGGATGGTGCAGTAGGAGCTGGGCAGCTTACCGCCCGACTCTTCCTTGAGCTCGCCGGCGTCTGGCCTGGCGGGCTCGTATTCCTTGCCCTTCCTCTTACCGTTGGATCCCTTGACGTTCTCAAGCTCTAGGTTGACAATCTGGTGGACAATAACACTCAGAATACCGCTAGGCCACAACGGGTCGGGAGGAGTATGAACAACGGCATCTTCCTCCGTGTTCTCAAGAGTGCCCTTGTCATCCTGAAGCTCAGGTTTGTCACGGAGTTCCTTGGGCAGCTTATGATCCTTGCCATCAGTCCTGAGAGCCTTCCTGAACTGGGTCTTGCCAAAGAAGCCAACCTCCCAGTGAAGCTCGCCAGGCATGGAGCTGCCGGCCTTGACACCCCGGAGCTTGGAAGTCTGGGGGAACATCTTGCCAGGGTGCTGGATCAGCTTCTGGATGCTCAGCTCAACCTTGCCGACGACGTCATCGGCGGAGCTGCGATCGCTGTCCCAGAGCTCGAGCGAGAGCTGCTCATCAGCCTTAATGATATCGGGGGTGACGAGCAAGGCGCAAGTCTCGGAGAAGACGGGGTTGAGGTCGTCCTGGATCACACGAGTGCAGTATTGCGGCTTGCCGAACTTGGAGAAGGAGACGCAGATGTAAGGGTCAGAGCCGCCACCCTCGCTTCCGCGGCGGTCTTGCTTGCTCAGACCAGTGGCCTTGTGAATGCGAATGAAGAGGACACCAAGAGCCTGGGTCTCCTTCTTGATGGTATCTCCCTGGAGCATCTTACCAATGTCCAAAGTCATAGACTTGGGCGCAACATACATGCCAGCGGCGGTTGCGATGGCCCAGTTGACAAAGTTGGAGATGACAGGCAGGTTAAGAATATTGGCTCCCTTCTGCATGAGGGGAACACAGCTGGCCTCGACCTTGGGCAGGCCCATAAGGGTGAAGCTGAGCGTCTTGATGAACGGCGGGTCGGGAGCCATGGCAATTCTGAGTCTGCAAGTGGCGACAAGGCCGTTGAGCTCGACCCAGACGGGGAAAGGGACTCCAAAGAAGCCCTTGAGGCCGAGGTAGAAAACCAGTTGCATGCCCATGTTCTTGGCCTTGGAAGAGACATCTCCAGTCGAAGGCAGAGAATGATAAGCAACAGTGGCTTCGAGGTTGTAAAAGTCACCACCCTCTTCCTCAGCCGCCAGCTCCTGGGGGTCCTTGCTCTTCTCGTCCTCCTTGCGAATCTCAGCCTTCATATCCTGGACGTGACTATCGGGCAAGGCTCTCAAGCTGAGAATGCGGAGCGGATTGCTGCCCTGGTTAATGTCGTTGACCTTGACATTCTCAATGACCCCGGGAACACTGGCCTGCATGATATCCTCGAGGGTATCGGCAACGGCAGCAAACATCTCCGGGTTAATGAGGCCCCAGATCAGTCCAAGGGCAGTGTTCAACCACTCGACACTTTCGGGAATCAGGTTGACCACGGCGGTCTCACCGCGCTTCTGCTCGCTCGACCATTCCATGTCTCGTCCCTGACGGATAAGGTCCTTGGCCCACAAGAAGACACCGCTGGCGACGCACATGCCGAGGGGAAACAGGCCCCAGAGACTGCCTCCAAGCACCTTTCCGATAAAGACGATGGCGATGAAGACGAATGCGCAGAGGACGTTGGCGCGGGCCTCGATGGACTCGAACATGGGCTCGAAGGTGATGGAAGGGGTGGGGTGGAAGAGCACGTTGGTCTTTTCGCCGTGGATGGGCACGTCGCTGGTGGAGCCATTGGCGACGGGATCAGGAGGCGCGGTGACATCTTGGGCTTCGCGGTATTCCTCGCCGGACTGAGAGGCTTTAGTTTGAACGGTGGTTTCCTTTCCGAGGTTTGCGTTGGGGACGGTCAACTGGAGGGAATGGATGTGGTTAGTTTGCGCTTCTTGTCCAGTCATGTAAGTGAAAATAGACAGACATACCTTTGGATCCTTGGCCGTCTTCATATGGTTGCTATCGATATCCTCGATCTCGACATCCTTTCCGGTTATTGGGTCCTTGACGGTGCGGCGGTTCTTGCCAGGCTTCTGTGTCGGGACGTGGGCCTGGAACTCTCCATTCTGGCCATTCTGGCGCAAGTCGGCCTCGACTTTGGCATCGCGTTCCTTCTTGTCCCTATCAAGACTTTCGACGAACTGCTTGATGTTGGGGATGCGGTTGGTGCCCGAGTAGGGTTGGCCCCCGGGGTAGTGCCGCGCTTCTGGGCCGTCCATGTTTTCCTGCTGTCCTTCTAACAAGCTCACAATTTATCAATCTCCTGTGGATGGTGGTATCACATATAAAAAGTGTTGCTGTTTTGTATTAAGTCGAGGGGAGTAGTTGATATACCCCCTCCAGATCTTGTTGATAGGCCACAATCACCGTTTGAGGAATAGGAAGGAATCGATAAAGATAAGGTTGCGGTGATATAGAGTAGGAATGCAGCGGAGTATCGAAGACGAAGAGGAAACAAGACCTGGATGGGACTGGTACTTGTGGTACTGGAAACGAGGGGACGACAAACATTAAGATGAAGATGGATGGGAAAGTGGATGTCCCAGTAAGACCCTGAATCCAGTTTAAAGCTTATCACGTAGCTCCCCGCAAATGGTAAGAGTGTTACGTAGGGGGCGCATCAGGTTTCCAGGGTAGCTGCAGTAGTATTCTACACTATTAGGTTGTGGAAAAACAAGCAGGAATCAGAGACATGAGATGAACGAAACGGAATGGCAGGACGAGCAAGATGGGTGGATGGGAGCTTGTTGACGTGGGCCAGGGACCGGATAGTGTGACGCTTCAATCCACTTGGACCGATCCAGTATTGTAGAACAAGTATAAAGAGGGTTGTACAGTATCAACCTGACAATTCCTCTCTGATAGCTCTCCCCTAAGACTGTGCTCTGCCTCAGCCAAGCCCCAATGGCCAATGGGAAAAAGCAAGAAGCGAAACATATGAAGTCGATCCGATCGTGGCCATCAAAGAAAATCCAGATCCCTGATCGCCTCGACTGTCATCATCTCTGTCGAGAATCCTCACCTTTCCAAAGACTTGAGAGTTTGGTATGGGAACCCAATTACCACCCAATTGAGAGATCCATCAGAGATGTTGCCATGTGTACATGGACATTCCAATGGGTAAACAATACAATTGGTGATACTCATGAACCAGACGGATGTTCTCGCACGAAGATGTTCAAAGTTGTGTTGTTGTGTGTCTTACTCTTGGGGAAGATGTAAAGCTATGACGTCATGATCGCAGCTCATCCCATTATGTGCGTAACGTCAATTGCCAAGCTACAGCGGGCTACTGCTGAATGTCTTGGCTGTCATCTCCACTGAATGGAACGAATGCGAGCACCACAACCACTCACTGCACAAGGAAGAACTTCCAACGGTTCACTCCGTCTTGTCTTGTCTCGTCCCCGCCGTCCAGTTCCGTCTTACCTTTTCCGTTCTCGACGTTGTTGTTTGTTGGTCTGGAACTTTGCGGGATGACGTTGACAAGCTGGATGTTGACAGGTTGACAGGCTCCGAAAAGTTATTTGCGGATACAACAAGATGCTGTGCTTCGGAGCAAAGAAAGAACGAAAGAAAGAAAAACCCGACGTCCAACGACTAACACTCATCTTCACGGCTTGTTGGTTGGTGTGCTGGTGTTATGATTGGTCCCCTCTTACATATCTACAACTAGGCATACGTCTTTGTTTACTCCCCCATGTTCCCCGTGTTGGCTTCCACGATGTTCGGCAAACAAGGTTTTACCGTGCGCTTCGAGAAGGGTGTCTGCCTCCACAGAGCCTGAACTGTAGGCAGTGTACGCAATGCAGACTGTCCACTTCACACGTGTGAAGGAAGCTATCTGCATGTCAACATCCAATGCAACGTGGAGATATGGGTTGGAAGACGAATGGCGCTAGTGTGTAGCATGTCGGCCAAACATCCGTCGTCTGTTAGAGGGCATTGAGAAGATGAAAGCGAAGAAGACATCACGGCATAAATTGTTGAAGAGACGGAGGTTTTGTGTGTACATATGTGAAAATGGTTTGTTTGATTTACGCCTTCATATCCCCAAAGGGATCCATCTCTGATCCAGCCAGTTCATTTCCATCCATCATCATGTAGATCCCATCCACGTTCATGTCCATGTCCATAACCATAACCATATCCAAACCCATTCCCCTTCCATACCCCTTTTACACCTAAACCCTAAACATAATAACAACCAAGTAAGCAGTAGCTAAACCTCCCATATGCATATCCATCCCATATCCCATGCTCTGTATATCTAACTAACAAATCCCCAACCCCAACCTCTCCACCGCATACCCCGGCCTTCCCCCAACCGTAGGCGTATCCATATCCATATCCGTATCCATATCCGACGAGTGGCATGGCTGATCACTACTACTCCCAATAACCCCATTGTTGAACTGAAAGTTACCCCCATTAACCTTCAAGTAGCTCTCGTAGGCACCATATTTGTTCTTATTGTCCTCTTCACCGCCAAACGAAGACTCGTTATCACCAGCAGAGTAAACGCTACTGGCATCCGACATCTCCACGTCCCCGTTGTACACGGACGAGGTGTCGAAGACGGAGTCCTCGGACAACAAAGACTCGGCTTGGGACATGATGCTGGTCATGCTGGTGACGGATTCCATGCTGGGGGTGTGGGGTTCTATGTGCTGCGAGAGTGGGAGCGTGGGTTCGGGGGTGAGTGTGGCACGGGATTGCGTTTGATGGTGATGCTGAAGGGGTTCTGGTTGTTGCGGCTGGGGTGGTGATTGTTGTGTTTGTGTTTGCTGCTGCTGCTGTTGTTGCTGTTGTTGCTGTTGCACTACGGGCAGTGCTGGAGCAGCAGCCACCGGCGCAGGCGCAGACACCGGCACAACAGGCACAACAGGCAAAGACATGGAAGGCAAGCTCAAAGCAGGCCTTAGCCTCCTACTAGCCGGCCCCGGCACCGGCAACTTGGGCATTTGCAATGCCACAGCCGCAGCCCCAGCCGCAGCCTTATTCCCAGCAACAATCCCAGCAACAACGGTTTGCTGCCCAGACTGCGCCTGCGTCTGCGCCCTCGTCCTCGCCCTCGGCGGCATCGGCACGGCCAACACCGGCACGCCCACCATGGCCTCCTTTTTTTCGGCTACCGCGTTCGAGAGCTCCGGCCTCGCCGTCCATGGCACCACCGGGCTCCCGCACTCCTCCAGCTCCGCGTCCTCGGCGTCCTTCCCGATCGTCCACACCCACCTCCGCTTCTTCTCCCTCTTTTTCCCGGCACCACCGCGCTGCTTGCGTATCCCCCCACTCGTCGGCGAAAGCGAGATGGGCGTCGACGCGTGCATACCCGCCATGCGTCTGCGCATTTCCTCGTAAGGGCCCGGAGTCTGGCCCCCGTCGCGGGTTTCGTTGCCGGTGTAGGCCATGGTTTGGTCTAGTAGTTCTTCGCCGTCAGACGAGGAGGAGCAGGAGGAGGAGGATGATGATGAGACGGATCTAGCCGTGGGCGTGGTGGGCGTCCCGGAGTCTTCGGCCAATAGGTCCACGTGCGACTTGGTGTACTTGCTTGTGGTGATGGTCTCGCATAGCGGGCTGTTGTAGGCCACGCGCCGGGCGGCCTTTTCCTGGAGCCGGAGCGACTGCCGCCTGGACGAGTTGGGGGATTGGCAGGTTAAGGGCGCGAGAGGGCTGTTGCGGAGGATGCTGCGGAGGGAACGCGGGTGGGTGTAGGGGAGCTTGACGTTGGATGGGAAGGTGGTTCGCCTCCTGGGCGTTTCTGAACAAGAAGGCATATCTGATGCTTGTGGTGTGGTGGTATTGAGGGTAAGTGACGGTTGCTGTGCCATGTTGTTGTTATTGTTATTGTTGTTGTTGATGTTGGACTCAAAGGTGAACACGCGAGGGCCGTTCTGCTCTTGCGGCTGGGCGGATAGTGGTGGTGTCGCCGTCATGGCACTGGGAAACATCATCTGGCTTTGTGCTGTTGCAATGGCAGGTGACATTGGTTGCGCCGTGAGGGGAGTGTCGAGATATGGGCCCAAATAAGGAGTTTGTAGTCGACGGTCCTTGGATACTGCTGCTCCGCCATCTTGACCAGCCTGGGTTTGGAGGCGCAGCATCGGCCTCCCCCCTGATAGCGCTGTTGCCGGGGCATGCTCCTGGATTGGCGTCGACCTATCCACAGCGGTGGCGTAAACATTCGACAGTGTGTTGAAGGCTGTAGGAGACTTGACGTCCACGGCGGCGGCCAGCGTCCTGGATGTCCTGACACTCGAACCATTGAAGGTCTTGATCTGAAGGGAAAGCCTCGGCCTCTTGGGCGGGCTGCTGGGCTGGGATTGATGAGTCGACATTTCCAGAATGTCGGGTTGGTTCTCACTCGGTTCGTTCCAGTTCCCGTGCTTGCTTCTCTTTCTCTTGTTTGATTATAACCGTTGCAATGAAAGTCTTTCAAGAGAGAAGCAAAACAAATTCCACAGAGTCGTCAAAGCCCACCAACTGAGCAACTTGGCAGGCTGGAGACCCTCTTTGAGGAATCTAGAACCAAAGAAGCGAGAAGCAACAGAGAAAAATGGAAAAACGTGCGTAGGGGAGGGGGGATGCCGAGGGGGACACGGGCGGCTATATAGAACGGTAGTAGTATATTAAATGATGTGATATGATGGGCCCAACGAGCAGCAGATCCTTCAGGTGTGCCGGATAGTATCACTATGTAGCACGGATGCGTGCTGGCGGCGGCGGCGGCAAGTAGTGTGGGCGGGAGGGCTGGCGGATCAGGGAGGGCAACTATTGACGGACGGGAGACCAGTCGTTGCCAGTTGGTGGTAGATGAGTATAGGTTGGTGAGAAATATTGTAGAAAGAGGAAGAGAGGGCTGAGGAGGGGAAGCGTTGTGGAAGCGCCATGAGCCATGCTCCTCCCCATGTTCACACATAACACCCGCCCAACAAGACTCTGAACCGACGGAGGACACACTCCTCGAACCCCAGTCGCCGCGCGGTCCGTCATCCATGTCCCCATCGTCGAGGCCATCCTATCCACATGCAGCCTCCGACGGGAAGTCTAGGAGGAGATGGTTGAACCTGAAATCGCACAGTAACCGGCAGCAACCAACCGGTTCATTCCTCTTCATCTGTATCGATCCAGTCCTGTGGTAGGACAAGCTCACAAGGAAAGCCCCTCGCCCCCTCCTATACTTCCAGCTGAGCGCGAAATCCCTTCCATTTCCAATGTTCCTCGGTGACGACGACAGGGAAGAAGAGAAAAAAGGGAACGCAAAGGATGGTGACACCACCGTGAACGCAGACGGACAAAACTCTGTGGTTGGTTGGTTGGTTGGTTTTGGCCCTCTTCACCACCACGCCGTCCACCACAGTCCACCACAGTCCATCACCTCCCCCTGCTCCCCTGTCGATGCCTGTATGGTGCAGGCGCAAGCGCCCACACTGACCAATCACCCTCAAGAATTCCGAGATGCAGACGCTATGCGGGCACAAGTCACATCGCGTCTAATTCTTATTTTATACATAGAAACAAGACTTGGCCGAACTCGGGAGGTGGCTTGGATGATGGGCGGCCCATCTCGACATCGAGTCCCATCAGTTTCCTGTTTATCGATTGGATCTTCGAACTGATAGGCGCCCGCAGCTGAGTCCGTCCTCCGTCCTCACTCAGTTCTCGCCGCCGCCGCCAAACAGCTTCAGAGAAAGACACACTGCAGTGGAATGCCATGCCCTCCCACATGTTTCCCGCTGACACCATGGATGATCGAGCATATTTTACCATTCACCCATTCTCCTCACGAGTCGCCTTTATAAACGCTCATCTTCTCCTCGAATCCGGCAAACGTGAAACTGTCGCATCGATTTTTCCTTTCCCCAGTATGTCCCCACATGGCCGGTCCAAAGTCGACCGAGTCTTTTCCTTTTTGCTGTTTTCCTTCCGAGGTAGAAAGGCTAGAAAGATCAGATGGTCATGAGGATATCATGTTCCTTCGCCCTCGGTTATCAATACACTAGATACCTCGTGCTTAAAAATACCTACCTATGTGAACAGGAACAGGGTATTCTTACGTTAGCCCCCTCGCCCCAGGAGAAGAAGAAGAAGTGGAAGTTTCCAAATTTGGCATCACAGAGGAGAACAAGAAGAAAAAACGTGCTGTCCTGAGGCCTTGTGTTAGTTACCACCAGTTCTCTGGGCACGGAACACGGCGGGGGCGAGACCTTCGGAGAGACAGCCGAGCCGAGAGACAACCACACCACCACCACCACCACCGACATACATTGACTGACGATGAACCCTACAGCTTCGGCTGGGGCTGAAATCCACACTCCCACATAAGCAGACAGAGAGATCCGTACACAAAACAAGATACCGTGTCAAATGTCGATTTAGTCCTCCAATTTCCCAGATCTTCATTCCATGTCCCAACGTGTCAAACCCATGGCGTTTTCATGGCTTTTCTCGTCGGGCCGTAGGGCTTAAGTCAATGCGGAAGGCCAAGAATTCGATGGGGAGTCCGTATGTACGTTTACGTGCGTAGGCTTGATTGTCGGACAGGGAATAATAATAGCGAAGAAAAGTGAAAATAGTACCGGATGGCTTGCTTTCCGCGGCATCACTGTCGCATCGTTAGATCCAGCTATCCAGCTCGGCTCTCGCACAGACGGTTATCGGTTGCCCAAGATAGTAGTTCCGATCTGAAAGATGTCTTGACAGAAGCCATGACTTGAAGGTATCTATCTTCATCGCAAAGTCGGAAAGTCCAAGTTCCGTCTGACTGAGCATGTGGACTCACTCCATCCAGCCTGACCACTCCCCTCCGGCCTCCGCCGCGCCGATGGGATCCGACCAGCTTCTATTTCAAGCACAAACGATTTGACACCGCTAGAAGGGCTCGGTATGCTGTGCAAGTGTTCCTCTCACGTCCTAACCACGTGGCTGCTGGACGAGCCGCATTCGTCATCACTTTCCATATGTAGGTATCTCCGAAGGGATTGGTAGGTTCAAAGATGGATGGATGGATGGATAGCTTCCTTCTTGTGCAGAGGGTGATCAAGTGTCCCGTGATTTTGATCTGCCATAATACCAGATCATCATGGTTGGAAACAGTTTTTTTGCTATTAATACAGTCGGCCGTAACTTGGGTGTTTAGAGCGGTGATCTGATTGCTTGCCTGCTTGCTTGCCTGCTGCCACGCCGCCAAAGCCAAGTCTTTCATGCCATTCCCAAGAGTAGTAGAGTAAGGAGTGACTCCCTTTTCACTCACAACAAGCTCCGATGCAGCTTGACATTCGCAATCTGGCGATCCTTAAACGTCTTCTCCTCCCCTTCCTTCCAGTATTTATTCGGCTTAATCCCTTGCTCCCGCCACTTCTTGGGCGGCTTGACGCCCAACTCGGCATACCTCTGCCAAATCTGCGTGCCGCGCTTGAACCACCTCTCCTGGCGCTCAATCTCCTCTTCTGGGTCCGGCCTCCACTTGCTCCTGAGGATCCTGCGGATCGCCTCGGGCGACACCTGGAACTTGTTGGACAGCACCTCGGTCGTGTACTCCTCGGGAAACTGCTTGTGCAGCGCCCGGATGCCCTCCAGCGCGTCCGGCGACAGCTTCTTGAGCGGCTTCCAACCCTCAGGGAACTTTTCTTTCAGAGCGTTCTTCTGGTGCTGCCAGTCCTCTCGCTTGGGGTTGGACGGGTTGTACTTTTTGGGCTCCTCGAGCGACTCCCTCAGCTTTTGCTGCTGCCGCTCTTGCTTCCGCGCTTGCCTCTCGGCCTCGTCCGGCATCTCTTTGCCTGATTTGGCGTAGAGCTCTCGACGCTCCTCTTCTGGTAGGTCTCTCCACCTGATCTTCTTCTTTGTGGACTCCGCGTGGTCTCCTTCTTCCGCCGTGGGCGCTTCATGGTCTCGCCTGGCTTTTGTAAACTCTCGAGGCTTGTGGTCTCGGCGTCTTGGAGGCTGCTCCCCGTTCCAGTTAGGGTTGGCAGGAGCATTGGTTTTTCTGAAGAGCAGTTTCGGTTTTTCTGATTTCGTTGTGGCCGTTGATGCCTCCTCGGAGATAGCCTCTGTGGAGTCGGTTCGGGCAGCGCGCGTTGTGTGTAGAGATCGTGTATGGAAAGGTAGAGATGTAGTCCTTGGCCTGTGAATGCCGGAAAGCGCTCTTGGGGTGACTTGTCGGGAAATAGGTCTGACTGCAGTATCTGAGGGTACTTGGATGTTGGCGACGTTTCGGACGAAGATCCGCAGCGCGGCGGTGTTGCAAGAGCAACTCATTTTGGCAAACCGGTAAAGGCAGCGAGAAGATGATTGTGAATTGACTGCTGAAGAATCGAGGTGAAGGCGACTTGGTGGTAGAGCAGGCTGAGCGCGATGGCTTCAATTCTTGCGGTTCTGGAATTCTCGATGGAAATCTGGATGATCGCGACAACGATAAGATATCGACGTTGGCGGGTTTCGAAAAATTTCCCCAGGGTCCTTGGACGCCAGAGGCCTTGCCTGCCCACTGAAACTCAACCTTATGGGGCATTTTGTTAGCGTGCATCGGTCTCCCCAGCAGCCGCTCTCCACCAGTGGGCAGTCCCACTTCGCTTATCTGGTGTAAGCCTTATCGATAACGTTCCCTTCTTATCGGGCGCCCATTCGATTGCATCAAATGTGCCTGGTTGCTGACAGTTTCGTGCATTTCAAGCCCCTTTCGTTGTTTATCTTGTGTCACCTCACTTCTTGAAGCTATCGTGACCATCTGCAGCCGGTAACGCTGACACTCTGAAATCTCATGCTCAAAAGTTTGAATGACCACCGATGACAAAAACGAACCGTGGACAATATGTTGCCTCGGACCATACCGGGATGTCTTCCCCTGTGATCACCAAAATGTGGGGAAGATACCATCAATGATTCCCTCAACCATCATGGTATCTTCGACCGGGATGTGGCGAATGCCACCGGTGTCCATAGCACTTACACCACAATGAAGATAGGAAATACATTGGGTGAACAACGAGAAGTTACAGCTACCAGTTGACAGTTGAAGTAAAGATTGAAGGCTCAATATTCCGTCTCTCGCACCCTACATCGACGGGGCCATCACAATCCCGGTCATTGACAGTGAAGACATCGCCGAGATAAACGTCCTGTTACCCCAACCATTTCTTGGTATTCGGTATCCTGTTATTCCCGTCCCAATGAGGCCAAAGCAACCAGACTTTGCCTCTTAACTTCTCAGATTTCTTTTAATATTTCGGGTTCTCAATGTCAACAGAGACAGACAAGCTCGCCTAGTCAAGATTTCAAGTGGAAAAAACCTCCTCTTAGTTTATCACGACTTGAGTCTCTGCTCAAACAGCTTTGAACCCCATCTCATCACGACTCCGACTTACTGTTTACGCTCAACTTTACGGTTTATAGAGAGCCTCATTCAACAAGTAGCCCATATTCCATTTGAAATCACCACAAAACATACCTCAACGATGTCCCCCAGCACTAACCCCAACCGCAAAGACGTCTGGGGCCACACCTTCGACTGGACGTCCTCCCACCTCACAGCCTCCGACCTCCACCCTCTCACCCTCTCCTACGACAAACTGACAAACGACTGTCTCGACGAATTCGACAAACTCGGACTAACATCCTCCTCCCTCCCTTCCTTCCGAGCAAAGACTTCATCCTCCTCGTCCTCGTCCTCGTCCTCGTCCTCTTCCTCCTCCTCCTTCTCCTCCTCCTTCTCCTCCTCCTCCTCTAAACCCTCCTCTTCCCATCCCAACACCAACACCAATGACACCAATGGCTGCCCCATGTCCCAAACCGACTTCTACACCCTCCTCCAAACCCACCACCACCACTCCCCCTCCCTCTCCACCCTCTGGGACGACCTAACCACCGTCCCTTCCTGGGTCTCCTACCCGCAAATCGCGCGCGGCCAAGCCGTGTTCTACCGGTACGCCGGGCCCGCCATCACCTCCCTAACCTTCCACTCACTTTTGGGCGGGATGGCTTCAGCCCGTGTCGTCGAGACTTTGGCCAGGACAGGTGGATTCGGGACCAGAGTCGCAAGACGCAGACTGCTGGAAACGTTTCAGCATATTTTGGATGTCACCGAGGGAGTTGAGTCGATGAAGCCTGGTGGGAGGGGGTGGAGGAGTACGGTTAGGGTGAGGTTTTTGCATGGGATGGTGAGGAGGAGGATTTTGGGTTTGAGTGGTAAAGATGGGAAGGGGGGTTACTATGATGCTGACAAGCTTGGGGTGCCGATTAATGATTTAGACAGCATCGGCACCATAGCCTCCTTTTCTTCGGCACTCATCTGGATGGGCTTGCCCCGTCAAGGCATCTTTTTGACTTCACAAGAAATCGAGGATTATTTGGCTTTGTGGCGGTACGTGGCCTATCTTATTGGTGTACCGGACACCATCACCATTACTTCCTCCGATGGTAAAACCCAAAGAAAAATCACGCCCTTCGGAAGCGCCCAAGAAGCTAAGATGGTGATCGAGTCAATCATCCTCTCCGAACTCAGCGACCCCAGCGAGACGTCAGCCGTGCTGGCGAACAACATCATCGCCTCCCTAGCGAACCAGCCACCGCTGCGCAGCTCCGCGTCCTTTCTCAGGGCGCAAGCGTACTGGTTAAATGGCTCCAGCCTATGCAAGGAACTAAAAATCCCTAAGCCGCCGGTGTGGCATACCCTGCTGGTGGTCAGTCAGTGTTTGTTTTTCATGGTGTTTTGTTATTTAAGGCAGGGGCATCATTTGTTGTTGTCACAGCGTTGGCTACTACCATGGAGTAATAATGATGATGCGGGTGGTGCGGAGGTTACTGGTGGACAAGAACGATACAAGAGGGTGAGAAGGTTGATGAGGAATGTGACTGTTGAGATGGCGGGTGGGAAGGAGGCGGAATTTGGGTTTGAGTGGGTGCCGGAATGGGGGAAGTATACGGGTTCTGAGAGGGGGGAGGAAGGAGAAGGAGAAGGAGATGGGAAAGGGAAGGGGAGAAAGAAGAAGGGTTGGGGGGAATGGATTTCAGCCAGGAATGGGGGCTCGGAGTTTAGGAGTCTGAAGGCGTTTTTGGTTGCAAGTACGGTTGTGGGATGCCTTGCTTGGATTGGAGTTAGGGGGTTGTTATTTGGGACGATGCCGTTGTTTCGTCGATGATGGTTTGGGCTGAAGACCTTTGAGTTGGCGTATTGCTGGGTTTGGGAATTCATTGGGAGTTAAAGGCGTTGTCAAAACTCGGGTCCATAATCATGATATCGGAGGGACTGCGAAGAGCTCACGGAAGTATACCAACGAGAGGTGTACTAGATGGTTAGAAGTATAGGTCACTTAACTGGTGGACTACCATTCACACCTGTCATGTCACTGTTCAAGAAAACAAAATGTTTACATGCTAGAGTTGATATACACTACTTTATTTGTATACTATCATATGTTCTCTGTCCATGAGACCTATGCTCCGGACTAGAGACCCAATAAATCTTGCAAACCCAGTTTTTGTTTACCCCGAACAAATATGCAAACATGCTTTGACGATGCCCATGACTTGCTTTCCTCTACCCATCCAGTTTGTGCTAATGCTGGTAATGGTGGAAAATATGTTGCTCGTCCAGTACTATCCGGGGACACCAACACCTAAACGCCCACGCCCGCCAACCTTGACATCCGATTATGTGATTGATCCTTTCCTTGCGTGACAAAAAGTTGTGATAGAATATGATATTAGAGTCGTGGAAAAGAGAGTTAAGAAAAGAAAAAGAGTCGCTCGCTCGCTCGCTCGTTTCGCTCAAGCATCGTGCATCAACTCGACAGGCGGCCTCGCGGTATGCGCAAAGATGGGCTTCGTCCTGGGAGACTCCGACACGGGGCTCATGTCGATATCGCCATCGGCATCCGCCTCATCCGTCATATCGTCCACGGTGACACAAGGCAAGTCGACCGCCGGGCCGGCCTTGCCATTGCTAGTCTTCTGAGCGTTCTTGTCAGGCTGGAAGATGAGCGTCGAGCTGCGACTCCTGTTCTTCCTAGCGTTCTCCTTGAAGTCACCGGGCCTGCTGCTGCCGCCATCGGAAGCCGGGGAAACGGGGACCTTGACGTCGGCGTCAATGCCGTTGGGGTTGTTGTGGTGCCTCAGCTTGGCGAGCGCCTCGGCCAGATCCTCAGCGTGCACCATGGTGTTGGGGGCATCCTCCATGCGCTGCTCCCAGTCGTGGGGAGGGCTCGGGGGCGGGCTGATGAAGAAGAGCTTGCCGGCGTCGGGCAGGGCCAGATGCTTGTCCGCGGCGGATACGTCAATGGGGGTGGGCTGGCCAAAGTAGACGCGGCAGCGCTCGCCGAGGATGGCCTCACCGTCCCAGACAGAGCGGACGGCAATAGCGGCTTGCTCGTCGAAGAAGGTGACGATGATGCGGCGGAAAGACTTGAGTGGCGACCAGGCGAAG
Source organism: Neurospora sp. CHS-2018a (assembly GCA_009802275.1). Taxonomy (NCBI): domain Eukaryota; kingdom Fungi; phylum Ascomycota; class Sordariomycetes; order Sordariales; family Sordariaceae; genus Neurospora; species Neurospora sp. CHS-2018a. The sequence continues at coordinate 684,852 of RAKG01000043.1, forward strand.
ATGGGTGCCGTTTGGCTGATGAGGTCGCGGATGGTCTGGAGGTTGTCGGCGGAGAAGACGTCGAGCGAGTTAATGTTTGTGAAGATCAGCGTGTTGGAAGGCGGCGTGGGCTGGCTGAGAGGAGGAAGGTTGGAGAGATCGAGGCTGAGAGACGAGCCTTTCCTCGAGGAGCGACCGGTGGAGGAGCGCGAGAGTGAAGCAGGGCGGAGATCGGGGGACTGCTGGAGCGGCTGCTCGCTAGTCACTTGTTGTTGTTGGGGCTCCATCGTGGTGGTTGTGGTTGTGTGGTGTTTAGAAGTCGTTGATGTAATAGCGGCGGGGACTTGGCAAGTCAGTGCTCGAGTTGGGCGCACAGAGATGGTCTTGTCCTGGAGATAGGTTGCAGATAGTATGGTAGGATGGATTCCGAGTTGTGGGAGAGAAAAGGCAGGAGAGAGTTGGACGGGTATCCGAGATGTGTTTATATTGCAGTGAAGCTTGTTGAACGAAAGCGGAAGGTTGTTGGAGGGACAGGATGGAAGCAGTTTAAGAAGAAGGTCGTTACCGGGTTGCAGATGCAGGCACGCAGGGTCGTTTGAATGCGGTCTTGGCGGTGAAACAGAAGAGGCGCGTGCATGTGGTGAGTGGTGAATTAGGTGATCACCCGCTGGGCTGGGGAATCGCCGTACAGGGGGAAGGTCCCTACTACAGGGGGCTCGGACGGGGTAGGTACCTGGCAAGGCCAGCAAAGCCGCCCTGGAAGATGGAGTTGAATGGATGACGATGGATGCTGGTTGGATGGCTGAGCATGTCTCCAGTCAACAGACGAAGAGTGGTGACATGTGTTCGCCAAAGAGTTGCCAATTGTTCGTCTTGGTCATCCAGCATCTGAGGATGTGCCAACCTTGGAAGCCCCTGGATATGTCGAGGACGAGTTCGTCTTTTCTTTGATCCGGGCCGTCTAGACGATAGGTATCTGTCCGTTCTGGACATCAGTCCGTGACCTCCTCGCCACCTGCTGTGTGCACCGCCCTGACCCTCACTCAGGTTTTGATATCAATCTACCTATTAACACTTTGTACCCGGTTGCCGGAGAAAGGCAGAAAAAGGGAAAACTGCCAACTACACTGGGGAGGCAAAACGTGAGACAAAGCGTATTAAACAAACACCGCCAAAAGCCGAATGGAACTGTAACCAAGTAGTAAAAAAGAGATGACCCTCATGACGTTTTGATTGGCCATCATCCATCACAACCTCAACATCCAGCGAGACGCCTCCTCTGCCCTGGAAAGTGGAAACTGAAGTCTGTGACGCCCAGACCAGACGCCCTACGGCAGTCGGCGATTCCACGGGAAGCTGGAATTCAGTGGTTGTCGGTGGCTCTTTCAAGTTGAGATTTTGCACAGCCTCAACGGCACCGCTCTGGACCCGGCGCCGAACCCGATCGTCAACTTCGTTGTGAGGGAGCACACGGTCACTGCACTTTTGTTCGGATCGTCCGGCGTGCGTATCAGTATTCGTCGCAACTAAACAGAAATGTAGGTATGATGAGCCTTTGCACTAACATGTTTGCTGCGCATTTGCTAGGGGATCTGATGGGAATATGGGATAGCGTGCGCTGCACTGCATTTCCTCCCGTTTGCAGTGCCTGCGAAAATGGCTGACGAGCACGAGGCACTATCGAGGGCTCCTATTTAACAGGTGTTAGGGGATACTTGGAGTTACCCGCCATGCACAGTGACAACTCTCGCACACACTAACATCTCATATCATCCAATCTCAAATCTCAACCTCATCTCCCGCCCGCGCCATGCTCAGCATTGCCGTGGATGCTGACGAGGTTTCGCCTGTCAACATCTCCCGGCAATCGATATGCCAATGTTGAGGCTCGAGGCTCAGACTTGGCTTCGCAATTGAATTCCTATCATTCAGCACACGTGAAATCTCCATTACCAGCTAGCCCCATGGACATTGAGGTTGTTCTCATATGAGCAAGATTGAAGACTGTACAAAGCCACTCCCTCAGTCCATCAAAGCCTGTAAAACCCCATCCATCCCAGCCTATTAACTGAACCCACCGCTATGATTGCCCCTATTTGCTCAGCCTTCACTGTTGGGCGTAGTCAGAGGACTCTTAACAAGTCCAACGACTACAACCCAACCAAGACAAGACCAGGGAACCTAATCCCAGCGGCCATCATGATCTAAGACAAATGTAGTCATTTGAGCTTCTCTTCCGATCGATGAGGAGATTTCTCTGGCGCAAGCCCCAAAAGTCTCTAGGTCGAAGGTAGTTTGTATGAGTGGAAAAATCAAGAAACAACTGAAAGAAAAACTCCGCTTGCACAGCCCCCTTTTCCCCTCCTCCTCCCCTCTTCCAAAAACAACCTTGAACAGCTATACCCGGCACTAACAGCGAAACCTCATTCAGCGGACTATCTATGCCCGTGCGATCCCAATTAGAGGTACCCTTTCAGACTACATTGGAGTCCTCAAACTCAAGCCTGTCAATGAAGCATGAAGACATACCGTTGCGCCACAACGCAATTCGCCTTCAACGCTCGATACTTGAGGCTTGACGAGCTGAATGGAGAGATGGATGGATGGATAACTCGGAAATTGGACATAGGCGCAGCAAAGAAGGCAAGCTGAGGCATAAGACAGATGAAGTTGTTGAACAACATTGTATTGGAGTATAACTTCCCAACAACACTAGTCTAGAGGACTGCATGTGATCCGGAGTATTGGTAGTATCCATCCCGGCCGGTATTGCTGTTGGTCGTTGGGACCTCTTCACTGAGATTTTTAAGCCTCCTTCCCTTTTCGTCAACCAAGTCCCTCAAACCATTTGAGCCATTTTGCCATGGTTGTATGTTATGTAGCTTGTGGTTCATGCACCCCTTCGGCCTTGTCTTACTTGTCCCGTTAGACATAACCTCTCGTCGCTCTCGGGTGATCATCCCGAAGACTATCGCTGTTGGCTTTCTTTCGGTGACTTCGTGGCATTATCTCCGACGACTATGTAACATGATATACCTATCATGTTGTGACCATATCGTGGCTGAGCGGGAGGGGAAAGGGGGGGAAGTGAGGAGGTGATTGTGCTTAGTTCGGCCGCTCGGATGATAGGATATGGCAGGTGTCTGACGGACGGTGAGGGTAAAGGATGAAGGGAAACTATACCGAAGAAAAAGGACGGTTTGGCGCTTTGTGTTGGTAGAGATCTTAGAAGAAGTGTGCATGTTAGGTGGACTGATCGAAGAGTGATATTCACAAGTGAAGGTTCAGTTGAAGAAAGATGTGAAGAGAGATGTGCAGAGAGATACTGGACGACACAACATCATTTCCGATCTACATGCAAAACTAAATCATGATACTTTTCTTTAACCAAACCAAGATGTCGAAATCGATATGCACACGATCAAGACACACAAGACCAAGAGTTGTGAGAAAAGAACGAATGCAATTCCCTAAGCACAGTATATAACCCGACCAAAGATAAACCAACGAGAGATATCATTCATCTTTTTGTTCCCATCACAAACGCCGTTCATTAAGCCCTGTTTTTACCCTTAACACGCACGTCTAGTCTATTAGCCAAACAGACAAACTCTAGATCTACTCCGCATCCATAGCATCCTCATCAACCTCCTGCTGCTGCTGCGCCTGCTGGGCATCCAACAGAGGCGCATCCAGCTGCTTAGCACTCCGGGGCCACACCCTCTTGTACAAGCTGACACCCACAGAGTCCTGAGGGTTGATGCGCCCGTCAAAGGTAGCCTTGAAGTAACCGTGGGTACCCAAAGCCTCCTTGATGAAACCGCTCCTGCCGCGCCTGGTCCAAAGAGGCAGAGCCTTGAACCACTCGACGTCCTCCCTGTTGAAGAACATGTAGCGGATGGTGACGATCTTCTTGTGGATGTGGTACGGGTGACCGGTAAGGATGGCGCGCTTGGCGACGACGCGGGATGTCGAAGGGGGCAGGGCAGTGCCGGTGGCGACGAGGCTGAGCGGCAGGTTGGAGACGGGCTCGCCATCTTCGTCGAGGACGGAGCCTGGCACTTGCCGCTTGAAGAAGAGCGTGGGCACGGCACCCCATGTGATGGGGCCCATGAAGGTAGCGACGGCCGACTGGCCGGGGTGCAGGTACCGGCAGTACTTGTGGACGTCGTTGGGGGTGTTGCCGCTCTGGGAGAGGAGCGGGTTGATGACGAAGCGGCGGGGACCGCACTGCATGATCAGCTCCTCCTTGGCCTTGATGGGTGCGGCAGCGTCCGCACTCAAGTTGATGAGGAAGTTGACAGCAGTCTTCTTGTACTCGTGTCTGAGGAGGGAGAACAGAGTAATAGGCTGGCTGGGGTTGTAGGATTGCTGGATGGTCGCGGGCACGTCCTTGAGGTAGACATGGACACGGGTGCCAGGAGCAACACCTCCGACAAGGGCTTCCCTAGACGCCCTGATCCTGGAGGCCTGGTAATCCTGGATCTTCAACAAGCGCTCCCAATCCTCTGGTTGATATGCGCGGTCCTCATCCTCCTGCCAAGGGCTTGACCTCAAGCTCTTGAGACCTCTGTACTTGGCTAGACGTTCACGGGCAAGAACGTGGGGGTGGAGCTCGATCTCATCAGGGAACTCGAGGTCCTCCCGAGCCTCATCCCGCTTTTGCTTGCGGAAAGCCTCCAGTTGCATGGCATCCTCATCAGCATCAGGTTGGATGAAGCCGCCCTCGGTTTGTGGATATTCGGTCTGTCCTGCTTCTGTTGGTGCGTAACCAGCAAGACCCTCCTCACCATCCTCTGGCCTGGCCGCCTCCTCCTCTTCGTCGTCCTCCATCTCGTCATCCTCCTCCATATCTGAGCCGGAATCGGACACGTCGTCCTCCAGGTACCACGCAGCCTGGTACTTTGATGTACCCTTGGGAAGCTTCTTTGGCGCAGTATAAGCCTCGAGCTCCTCCTCGTCGAAGTAGTGGTGGTCGTCCAACAAAACACCCTTCTTCGAAGTCGTCATTGTGGTCATTCCGTCGTTCATTTCGTCGTCGTCCTCCTCCATGCGAACCTCCTCGGGCGCAAGGTCGACAAGATCGTCGCGGTCCTCGGTAGGCTGGTCGAGAATCTCATCAGCGCCCTCCTCCACGTTCATGCCCTCCTCTCCCCGTTTCCTCCTGGCCAAGGGAGCTGCTGTGATCTTCTCAACCTGGAATGTGCCCCAATCGCCAACCTGCACCAGACGGTCGGCCTTCAAGCCCTTGCCCCTAACGACACCGGTAAGCACGGTAGACTCGCCGAACTTGACTTCCTCCACAAGCATCCAACTCCTCTCGTCTCTCCAGCGAATGCCCTTGGGTGTAGTGCTGCACAGCGAGCGCATAAGGTTGGAGCATTCTTGTCTGTTATCGAGGCTGAAAACCTTATCCTGCTCGGGATGGAAGTGGGTGATGTAGGACTTGAGAGACGCAAGAACGGAGAGCCTCTGTTTTTGAGGCTCGATCTTGTTGAGGCCCTGGACGACGGTGAAGAGGGTAGTGAGACCCTGGCTTTCGACGCTGCGCAGGATCAGCTCGCCGACCTCATCAACCTCTTCCTCGGCGGACAAAACGAGAACGACATAGTCGGCGACTCTGGCGGCGTCCAGGCAGGCGGTAAGGTCGCGCTTGAGGGGAAAGTATTGGAGCTTCTGCTTGAATCTGTCGACGGGAACGCGGAATGCGCCCTCAGGCACCTCGGTCTCGATATCGATGCTGGCGTTCAGGCTCTTGATGGCTTCGGTAGCGTCGCCGTCGCTGCACAGGGGGATAACGGCAACGTTTCTGGGGGCGCCATCCTTGCCGGCGAAGACGGAAGTCTCCTGGAGATGGTCCTTGTGTTTCTGCAGCTGGAGCTGCTTGCTGCGGTTGCGACGGTCGAACTTGGACATGACTTGTTGATGGGGGGTCTTGCGCACACCTCTCTCCTCGGCTACCTTGCCTATAGAGCGTTAAAGAAGAAGTGTTAGCTGTGTGAACGTTGTTGGTCTCTTCATGTGTCGGCTGTATGTTTGTGTCTGATCGGGCTCGATGCGCCAAGTTGGTACCAGGGTATAGTTCAAGGCAAATCCTCGGCGTGAGTCACTGTCGTGATATGTGATTCGTACCTTTCGCAGCATTCCGGAGAGAACCCTTGGTAGCATGGCGCGACTTGAAAGCCTTATTCGACGTCTTGGTCGTCGGCCGATGCGAGTGGTCGCTCACGGCGCCGGGCATTTTGCTGGAATCGCCGCCTGCTTTGAATCGAAAGGGGAGCGAGTTTGACGCCAGGATGGTTGACCTGAAGAGGCGCTGAAGGGGCTGGAGTTGGGACTGAAGAGAGATTTCGAGAACCTCTCTGGTCTAATCGGAGTATCGAGTATCGAATCGGTGATGGACAATGTCAATGGCGGGGCACTCGTTGCATTTTTTTGAGTTGTGCGAACATGGGCTGCCGTCTCGCTATCTTATCAGAGTCCCTGTAGGCTGTGGAGCCAATGATCGTAGCGGAACAGCTGCCCCATCCAACTTTTTAGTGGGTCCGGCCCAGAAAAGTTGTCGAGCATTTGGAGGAAGGAAACATTCAAAGTGCCAAAGCGAGGGACAGACACGGACACACCTCGAAACCGCCATACCAATCCATATCCAGTCTGACCAACATCCCGTCGCCGATCCAATTGTCCGAGTCCACCACACATATTATTCATCCCAATTGAGTCGCGCCGACCCATTGGCACCATGGAGACCACAGACCAGGCCGCAGTCTCGCTCTCGAGGGCAGAGCAGCCCAGCGGCGCCGTCGCCATCAACAACGTCCGAAGCGAGTTCCGATCCAAGGCCGAGGCCAACAAGATCCGCAAAGTCAAGGCAGCAGAAAACTCGTACGGCCGTGGTCGCAAGATCGATGTCAAGAATGTCAAGGACAAGAAGCTCAAGCGCAACCTTACGAATCTCGAAGACAAGTACCAGACGGCCACGCTAAAGGCCAAGGAGGCCGAGATCCTTCTCGAGAATGCCGGCGGTTTCCTCGAGGCTGAGCATGAGCTTGTGAGTAGCTATGGAACGGGAGTTAACAACCTCTTACGCGATACTAACTGCGCTGGTCACGATAGGAACGCACATACAAGGTCCGTCAGGAGGACATCGTCAGCGAAGTCAACATCGAGGTCGCCCAGAAAAAGCTCGATTTGAAGCTCGACCAACTAGGACCCTACATTTGCGATTTCTCGAGGAACGGTCGGGAACTGATCCTGGCAGGACGAAAGGGCCATGTCGCTACGATGGACTGGAGAGACGGCAAGCTGGGCTGTGAGTTGCAGCTGGGAGAGACGATCAGGGACGTCAAGTGGCTACACAACAACCAATACTTTGCCGTGGCTCAGAAGAAGTACACCTACATCTACGACTCTCAGGGTGTCGAGCTCCACTGTCTAAGGAAACACGTCGAAGTCTCCCACCTCGAATTCCTCCCCTACCACTTTCTGTTGGCCACCCTGGGCACAAACGGTCAGCTCAAGTACCAGGACACATCGACTGGTCAGATCGTCACCGAAATCGCAACAAAGCTCGGCACACCCGTTTCCATGACACAGAACCCTTGGAACGCCATCCTCCATGTTGGTCACCAGAACGGCACAGTAACGCTATGGTCGCCCAACTCGTCAGAACCTCTGGTCAAGCTCCTTGCCCACCGTGGCCCTGTACGATCCATGGCTGTCGACCGCGAAGGCCGCTACATGGTGACAACAGGACAGGACTGCAAGATGGCTGTTTGGGATATTCGCATGTTCAAGGAGGTCAACAACTACTTTACCCGGGCGCCCGCCTCATCCGTCGCCATCTCAGATACTGGCCTTACCGCTGTCGGCTGGGGCACCAGGACAACGGTCTGGAAGGGTCTCTTCTCCAAGGAGAAGCCTGTACAAGAAAAGGTCCAGTCTCCCTACATGACGTGGGGCGGCGAGGGCAAGCGCGTCGAGCGGGTGCGGTGGTGCCCCTTTGACGATGTTCTCGGTGTCGGCCACAGCGAAGGTTTCTCGTCCCTCATCATCCCCGGCGCCGGCGAGGCCAACTTCGACGCCCTGGAGGTCAACCCGTACGAGACGAAGAAGCAGAGACAGGAGGGCGAAGTCAAGCAGCTGCTCAACAAGCTCGCGCCCGAGATGATTGCGCTCGACCCCAACTTTATCGGCAACCTCGACCTGCGGACGGCGAAGCAGCGGGAGGCGGACAAGGATCTGGACGCCGGGCCGCCGGATCTGGAGGAGGAGATGCGCAACCGGGCCAGAGGCAAGAACAGCGCGCTCAAGAAGTACCTGCGGAAGCAGAAGAAGAAGAACATTATCGACGAGAAGAGGCTCAAGGCCGAGGAGATGTACAAGCAGATGCAGGAGAAGAACGGGGAGAAGCACAAGGAGAAGGTGGCCGAGCTGGGGCCTACGCTGGCCAGGTTTGCGAGGAAACAGTAGAAAATGGTAGTGGGATTGGTGGAAGAACAGAGCACATGATGATACCCAGAATCAGTCACTTAATGAAACCAAAGACGGTCAGTCGACCAGATGCTGTGCTGATGATTTTCTGTAACCATTGCAACCGGTGTATGTGGAAATTCGCCCAAGTATAGATATGAAAACAAACTAGCGCCATAAACATATGCATCCAAATCGTGGCCCCGAACTCATCCGCTCTAAGCCCAATGATGCTCTATACCATCTTCCGTACGCCAGTTTTGAATCAACCACTTTTTGCTTTTCCGACAAGAATCTTACTACCATCAACACAACACCGCCTACTCCCTTCAAGACCTCCACCTCTTTGTCCCACTTTACAACAGCTTCAAATGACCAGTAATCTGATCAACCAAGCTCTTAGGCGCGGGACCAACGCCCAGCACAGTCCTAGACCCGGAAGCAATCTGCGTACGGCCAGCATCCTGAATCACCTCAGCAGTGACGCCGAGGCTGCGCGCCTTGGCCATCAGCTCCAGCATCTCGTCCTCGGACTTGGTCTGCACGGCGATCTTGGCCTGGCCGTTGCGCTCCCACTGGCGGAGCAGGCGGGCGGACAGCGACTGGGGCTCGAGCTGGGCGGCCGAGAAGAGGCGCTTGTAGCAGGCGAGGGTGGCGTGGGAGCATTGGGCTGCGATTTTACCTGTTTTCATGTCACGGAAGCAAAGTCAGTAAGCAGAGCAGAGCGTTTCCCGCAGAATGGGTGAGGAGCAAGGGGGGGAAGAAAAAGAAAAAAGAAAAACATACCCTTAGTCATACCCAAATCCGTCCTCACCACAAGCACCAGTTTACACTCCTCAGTAGGATCCAGCTGGGGCGTCTTGGTCTTCTTCTTCTTCTCGGCGGCGGCGGCACCGCGCGCGCGCAAACCCTGGCGCTGATCGGCCTCGAGCCCGTTGGCCCAGTTGGGCGCGTGGTCTAGTAGGAAATCGTCCTCGTCCACCTCGGACTCCTCGCTCTCGAGGGGGTCCTCAAAGTTCCGGCGCCGCTCCTCCTTCATCTCGGGCGGGATCAGGTAGCCGCGGATGGCGTAGACGCCCAGCACGAAGCCGGTTATGAGCGAGATGATGGAGGTCGAGAGGACGACCATGGAGGGCACGGCGGCGTTGATGTCGGACATTGTGACTAAGAGGGCTGTGGTGGTTGGTTCGGTGGTGAAGGGTCGGCGATGATGGTTTATGGGGGAGGAAGAGCAAGACGGCGGTGCTTGATGTACTACTCGCGGTCGGGAGTTTGTGGTGGTGGTAGTAGTAGCGGTCGAGAAAGCGAATCGATTTATGACACCGATGGAAGCTCCTTTTCTTCGAAAATCTAGACGAACTCGGACTGATGCTGTTCGAATTGGAAGGGGGATGACGTGCATGGGTTGTTTGCCAGCAGAAAGAAGCGAGCGGAAAGTGCCCGAGTGGAAAATCCGACAGGGGCCAATGTGCTAGAAGGCGCCTAGAACGATATGGAGGGCAGTGTCAACAGGCCTTATCGCTCGGTTGGTTCCGGCAGGCACGGGCAGGCGGGCAGGCCCCTAACCCCTGGCTTATACGAGGGGTACGTACCGTTTTCCTTGGGAGGAAACCACCAACAGCTACAACGTTGGTTTCGGGCAGTCGTGTGATGAGTCTTTGGATCATAAGCACCTCACCCAAGGATTCTGAACTACCTCTTAACTTTTACACTTCAGATAACACTCCTACATAGTACCTTTTTTCCGATATCCAAATCCAGAACCCATTGGCCAGAGACTCTCTTCTCTCTCCATGACATAACATCGCGGGGTCAAACCAGAGCTCAACTACATCCATCCAACTCGAACTCTATCACGATGTTGGACCCAAACCAGAAAGCCGTCGTCATCGGAATCAGCGGATGTTCCTCAAGCGGCAAGACGACATTGGCTCGACTTCTCCGCGACATCTTCCCCAATACCTTCATCCTACATGAAGATGACTTTTACAAGCCCGAGTCAGAGTGAGCTCCCTCCTCCTCCTCATCCGACATCATCTTTCTTGTTCATATCACTCTGATAGTCTCTAACCACCATTATGTGTCTCTTCACCTTCTCTCCGAAAAAAACAGAATTCCTATGAAAGATGGCCTCACAAACTGGGACTGTCCCGAAGCCCTCTCGATCCCCGACATGACGGCGGCCTTAGAGCACATCCGCGCCACGGGCGAGTTACCTGTTAGTACCATTCTTGCCAGACCCTTCCTTTCTCGGAGACACAACCATGGTTGTTGTTATCCCCCTCCCTCCCCATCATCAACCGAAACCAAAATTACAGCGCCAAACAAAGGGCCTGGTAAGAAATCAAAGGCACTGATACACAACTCAAAACAGCCCACCCTCGACTCAAAAGAAGACCTCAACTCCGTCGGCCCTTGCCCCATCACCACGGACTTTATCAACACCATCAAGTCCCGCGTCGCCGACTGGCTGCAGCCCTCGTCTCCCGGCCACCGCATCCTCCACTTATCCTCTCAACAACCCCTAAAAATCTGCATCCTAGACGGTTTCCTCCTCTACTCCCCGCCTCCCCTCCTGCCTGCCACCTTGTTATCGCAAATGGACATCAAACTCTTTTTGTTGGTTTCCAAAGCCAAGGCCTTGCAAAGACGCGAGGCAAGAGACGGGTACGTAACCCTCGAAGGATTCTGGAAGGACCCGCCGGGTTATGTGGAGAAGATTGTTTGGCCTGAGTATGTGAGGGCGCATGAGTGGATGTTTGTTGATGGGGATGTGGAGGGGGGGAAGTTGAGGGGGGATATAAGAGAAAAATTGGGGGTGTTGGTGAATCAGACAGAAGGGGAGGAGACGAAGATGGATAGGGACTTTGGGGAGACGCTTGGATGGGCGGTGGAGACTATTATGAGGGAGTTGGAGAGGTTGGTTTTGGGCGGGGAGGAGAAGAAAGATGGAGACAAGGAGGAGGGGGAGAGGGAGAAGGAGAAGGAGAAAGAGGCGATTGCGTTAAATAGTTTTGCGATGAAGAAGAAGTGGGCGGCCAGGCAGAGGGAGAGGAATGCGAGGGAGTTGTTGATTAAGGAGGCGCAGGAGCAACAGCAGCAGAAGGAATAATTAGAGAATAAGCAGCAATGCACTTATCGTTGGGATGGATGGTGTTGATAGGGAACTCCCGGCTAGGTAGGTATTTATTCACTTCATCAATCGCCAAACTTTTTATACCAATATGTACGATATGCACATGTAGAGTCTAGACCATCCAATCGATCAATTGTCCCCCGTGGTAGAACAAGAATAATCCAAGTTCACTCTCTGCAAGTAACCCCTTTCCCTGAGCTCCTTTCCATATCCAACAACGACCAGATACTCATTCATTCACCATGGCCAACCACCCCGACGACAACAACCTCCATCCTAATAAAACTCAGCATCAACCCTCCCATACCTAACCCCATCAACCTTGAGCTCAAACCCCAAGCCCGCGCTATCGACAATCATCTCGAGCGTAAAGTCCAAGTTATCAAACTCCACCCCTTTCGTCGTCGTGAGTCTAGTAAACAGACTCCTCGGCACGGCGCTCAGGTCCGTCGTCAGCGTGCACACCTTGATGAGGTCGCGCGTGTACGACTTGGGCGGCTCGTCGGCCTCGCAGGCGATCAGGTCGTCCGTCACCACGAGCGATTGGCCGGGCCGGAAGTTGCGCGTGTAGTGGAAGGCTATGGGGTTTTGGGGGGATATGGTTTCGCCCTGTTTTTGGTGAGTGTGGGTGGTTTGAAATGATATGGTTAGGGGAGAGGGATGGGGGGAAAAGGGGGGGGAAAGAAAAGAGGAGAACAATACGCACCTTGGCAATATGCCACTGCATCCGATCGCTAACCATCCACCTCTCCCACAACGGACTCCAATACCTCTCCGTAACCGGGTGTTTCTCCTCGTCGTACACCGTCGCGTACGACGTCCCGTAGTGCATCCGCGCCTTGCGCGAGATGACCATGTTGCCCTCCAGCCCGCGCAGGACCGCGCCGCGCACGACGGCCGTCCACGCGTACACGGGCTGCATCACCTCGATCGAGTTGTTGCTCCCGGTGAGGGACGCGGCCAGATGCGGGCCCTGTTGCGTCGGGATCTCGGTGTACGGCGGAGGCGCCATGGTGCTGGTGAAGTGGCTCTTGAGCTTGTGGTACAGGTAGTCGCTCTGGCCGAAGCCGCCAACCAGAATAATGCCCGAGACGGTCTGGCCCTTGGCGCGCAGGTTGTCGACTTGCCCCTGGACGAGGTCGCAGACTTCCTTGACGACGGGGTCGAAGATGTCTTTGACTTGGGCCGCGGTCATCATGAGGAAGCCACAGTCGAGACCGATTTCTTCGTCATCGGGGAGACCGGGGAATCTAGATGGTGGCCGGTCAGTCAGGCAATTAGTACCAACGTCTCGCTCACTCCAGATAGATAGGACTCTCAGGGAGAAAAAAAGACTTACGGGACGTTGATCTCCTGATGCTCTTCCTCGTTGAAGTTGCGCTTGACGAACTCCTCAAAGTACTTGAGCGCCATCTGCCACGACTTGCCCTTCTTGGTCTTTACCTCCTCGAACCGGCTAGCCCCCAACCGGTTCTTGACGTGCTCCTCAAACCGATAGTTGAGGAAAGCACTTCCGCAAAGCCCACCTGTCCCGACAGCAGACTCCTCGACCCGGATCGGCCCTAGCGAGACGATTTTGTATGCGATTAAACTGAAGTCTGGTCAGTATTATCTCTCTACCGAATTTCCAAGCTCAGGAGTAAACCCACTCGACAGTACCACCACCGCCATCACAGACAATAAAGTTGTCTCCAATCTTCAGATGATTAGGCTGTATAGCTTTCAGCGTATACACCGCCGCCGCCTCCGGCTCACTGATCATCTGAATCTGCGACTGAGCGCCCATCCCTGCCCTCTCCGCCGCTTGGAGGGTCGCGTTCTTGGCCGCATCCGACCACACAGCCGGGCACGTCAGGACAAAGTCGACCTTTGTCGACGCCATGAAGGACTCGCCGTAACGCCTTGTTAGCGTGTTCATGGTGTGCTTGTAGATCTGCGTGAGGTAGTCGCTCACGGCGTCGACGACGGTCTTCTTGTTGTTCTTCAGCTGCGTAGCCGTCTCTTTGGGGTTGACGTAGAAGGGCAGCTTCTGGGACCGGTCGAGGAAGAGCTTGACACATCGTATCCGCGACTCTTCCGGTCTGAATTGGAAGCCCCATTTCACGACCGGCGCAGTGCCTGGCGGCGCATTGGCCGGGACCTCTGCATACGAGAGCTCGGTAGGGACTTTGTCGGATGTGATGCCGTTCCCGCCCGGCCAGGTCTTGATAATCTCTACATCATCTGGCGTTCCTGTGTATACGGCAGCAACACTATTGGGCTATATGTTAGTTTGGTTGGTCTCTTGGAGCTAGGAAAAAGAGAAAGAGAGAAGCAAGCATCAAAAGCTTTATCCCCGGCCAACATTAATTGGACAGCCCCCAAGCGACACAGATGTTGCTGCGTAACGGTTTCGGCAGCTGCCCGCTGGCAGAGTCCAGTTAGGCGATGAGTAAGAGACGAAAGGAAAAGTCAGTTGGACGTACCCAGAGAAAGTAGTGCCAAAGTCAACGCCAACAATCAGCCGGTCACTGATGGGGGCCGGCTCCTTTGTCCGCTGCCTCACCGGGCCATTGATAGCCTCGGTTGAAGCTGGGGGGCTATAGCTGTTTGTGAAGTAATTCCTACTATCTCTGTTTCTCTGACTTGTTGGAGAAGTTGGCGGGAGTATGGGCAGATTGAAGCTCATGGTGACGACGTCTGCCTCTGCCCCTATCCCTCTCTCACGGTCTTCGTATTATATAATCGTACCTTGTTCAACCCCTTTGTTTTTTGTGTGCGACGTTGGTTCCTAACCTCCGCTTATCAACCTGCAAACCCAGAGTCTTTCAAACACGGAGCACGGCAAAGAGAGTCTCTGAGCCAGTAGCAGTATAGCAGACAAGTCCGAGCAAAGGAGGAAAAGAATTTGTCCACTCCAGCGTACAAGAAGCGTGGGGCTTATGTCGACTTGTTGGAACTTGGATCGCAAGCGCAAAAGAGCTCCGGACGTCTCTCCGCACACATATGGTGACACAAACTGCAACGGTAACAACCGTTCGACTTTCGAAGCGCAAGGCCGGAGGGGAATATCCAACCCAGGTGAGTGGAACGGAAAGATAGGGTATGTAATGATAACCCGGATCAACAAGATTTGAGCAAAAGACTTCGAAAGATGATGGAAAGAAACAAAGGCGCAGCAGCCCTGAACTCAATTCCAACGTTCGTTTCAATAGTTCCCTGATGTGATTCCACACCTTTCCCCAGACGTATCGCACTGCTGCAAGGTTCTCGAGGCACTGCTCTCGGCGGCAGGTTGTAGGCCGTAGCCGAACCAACTGAACAGGCCGTAACGGGGATGCTTGGCGGGGCTGAGCCTCCTTTCACAGGGCGGACGGGGATGCTTTTTCGAGAAGACAGGTCCCCGAATTCGAAAACGTGATTTGCTTCCCGCACTTCTTTCCGCTCTCCAAACAGTCTCTCCCTCCCTTGCTTCTTCACCGTTGCCGTTGCCGTCACCGTCGTCAGCACCCGTCCGGGGCAGGGAGATCTGTTCCTGAAAGAACGACGGTACACCTCGACAGGACCACAGGAGGAGGAGCCGCGCAGCAAGATGACGTACGGTACAGCGCTTCTTCTTCAATTGATCAATACCGTCCACTCGTCGACCAGATTGAAGTGTGATGCAGTGCCCAAAGTGTAGACGCGGGTCAGGAATGATGGAATGATGGGAGCCTAGCACCACCGTATGGCATGTGTGGTTGCGGTATCGACGAACTTCCTTGGCCTGTGAAAGCTGCTGCCTGCCTATTGTTCGCTTCGTCCTTCGGGACCCAAGAAGGTACCCAGGTAGGTACTAGTTTGATGGTAGTTGAGATCAATGGCTGATGTCTGACTGCTGCTGCTGACTTCTTGTGGCTGCAATGTACGGACGTATCATGTAGTGTCGCCAAATCCCACGAGGTATGGTGGTCGTCGTAGGAAACAGTCTGTCTGTAGGGAGCCGTCCTGATGACTGCTGCCGTCTCTGCAGTGCTGACAGTGGCTTGACAGTGGATGTGAGGCCCCGTAAAACCGTTCGGCGAGATGGGCGGGCAGGCGGGAGATGCAGCCTCACAGTGGGGATCATGACAGGGGTTTGAAGCCTGGAAGCCAAGCTTGACTGGAATCGGGAGGTGGTGAAGAAATCCTCCTCACCTTGCTTCACCTTGCGTGCTGGCTGTGCTGCTGCAAGTCAACCAACAGCAACAAGACATGGCTGATGATGAGCTGCTCGATTTTTGAGTAACCGGCCAAACGCCACGATACTGCGAGTATATCGTGATGGTGAGGCTGATTGAGGTGTCTTAAGGCGTCGCCGAGAGCAAGACTGCGTCAGCTGTGTGCGCGTCCATCTTGTCCAGAGGCAGAGTAGGTAGACAGGATGCATCGAACACCAGAGAGAAGTTGTCAAGTGTGAAGAGGAGACATTTCGATGTTCGAGATTCAACAGACTCGGGCCAGTATCTCCAGTGATCAAACACAAAGAGAAAGGACGAAGCACATACGTAGTCCTGACGTACTTGCCCTCGACGTCCACGATTCAAAGCCTCAGCAGCTCAGCTTGACAGATGGGAATGAAAAAAGGCCATCTCCATCCGGAGCACAAAGACATGATCTCACCTCATCATCAAATCCCCATCCGGCAAAACCTATAAATCACCGAAGTTCATCAACCAAGCAAGCTGTACTCGTCAGGTAGGCTCTTCTGAGCTTAGCCTGCATCGATGTCTCGGAACCCCCGAGGAGTCTCAGTCAGATATCTTTGAGTTGTAGGGGAGCAAGCTGTCAGGAAGCACGAAATGTGGAGCAATGAGATATGCAGTAAAAGGTGTTGATTCTGATGATCCTTGTCCCTTGTCTTTCTCGAGACTTCCAGGGTTTATATATAAGAACCAGGGATTCTGGGAGGCTATTCCTTATACGGTAGTATCGTTAAACAGCCCAGTTATCGAGCTATAACGATGAGGGGATTCTTGCATCGTATATATAGTATATAAAGTTATTTAGATAGGGAGGTATATATTGGATTAGTAGTTTGGTTATTTATATATGCCCTAATGTTCTAATATACCCCTTTAGTTAAAAGTATTAAAGTAAAGTTGAATGAACTATTAGTTATATAAAGTTATTTAGATTAATCGTCAATTGCATCCAAATTTAATAGGAATCCTTTATCTTAATCCTTCTTATCCTTTACGATGTCCTTAATAGACTCTATTCCTAGTATCTTCTTAAATTTAGTATATTTATTAATAGATAATACTTTAGTTAGTCCGTCTACTAGTATTTTCTTTATCTTATAGTAAGTAACTTTAATAGATCCTTCTTAAACCTCCTATTTTAATTAATGATTATAGATATCAATATAATGGAGTTTAGTAGAGAGGTTGTTATTCTTAGCGGTAACGAGGCGAATCGTTTACTAATTATTATATTGAATTATAGGTGTTAGATTAGTGAAATTAATTAGCCTCTTAATTAGTCTAGCCGTAAATATCGCCTCTTTGGCTACGAATCCTAAAATTAGTAACTCTACTTCTATTATTAAGGTCGTAATAATTATTTACTTAGTAACTCCCTAATATATAAAACTTCTAAATAGTTTAATCGTAAAGCCTTGTAAGCTCTTACGATTAAAGTAATTATTAGTAAATAAAATATTTAATACTACTTTAAATATATTATTACCCTTAAAGGTTAGGGCGAGATCCTTTATAGCGTAGAAGTAGTATAATACCTTATTTATTACCTTATAATAGTCTGGATTGGGGTTGTAATTGTAATAAGTAAATCGGCTTGCGGCGAAGGCTACGTCTGGTTTGGTAATTACAGCGCTGTAGAGTATTGAACCGATTTTGATTTGATATTAATATATTAATTTCCTTGAGGCTTTATCTTTATATAGTATTAATTCTTAGTTTGATATAGGGATAAACGTAGTACGTTAGTCGTTAGTAAGGGTATAAATCTTTTCGAAATACGACTATTGAAATAGCTATATCTTTTTTTATTTGTAGTCCTTAATTATTTTGATATTAAGGAATTATTGTAGTTTATTACCTCCTATAAAATAATATTATCATTTTAAGTCGGTTATATATTATTTGGCTTTTATCTTTCGCCTTTTGGGATAGGCGAAGACGATGTTATTTATATAGTAGAAAATAAAGATACCGTTTTTAATAAGAATATAAGGCTTTTTAGGTATAGGTTTAAAACTATTATTAGTAAAGGCGTTAATTAATTTACATTATTATAATAACAGTGACTTTCTTAATTTATAAAGAGCTTTTTGGATTCGTAAAACTTTACCTTCCTTTTAATACCTTAATAACATTTTTATAAAAATTTCTTCGTCGAAGTTAATATTAATAAAGGTATTAATAATATTATATTAAATAAATTCGAAATTAAATTAGGTAGCGATAGCAATAATTATTCGAAATAAGCGTCTAGCGAGTATTGAAGTATACGTTTCCTCCTTTATTTTTTATTATTAATTTCTTCGTACAATAAGTTTCGCTTTAACTTTCTTAAAGCGATTGTTCTTAAAGAACTTATAAATATATACTTATATATAATCGAGGATTTACTTCCTTCGAATCTTAGGTTCGTTAATATCGATTTTAACCTATATCTTTATTTCTTAATAGCTATCGAAATATTCTTATTCAATATTAAAGAATTATTATCGAAGGAGGTAATTATCGAAGTCTCAATAACATTTAAATAATTAGGGAAGGTTATAACGATATATAATATTAAATTTATCTTTTCTTATTAAGCGATCGAATTAGGCTTTCGTAATAATTTCCCCTTAATAGAGGGTAGCCGGTTAATATAGTCGATTAACATTAAAAGCCGCCTTTTATAAAGTAAAACCTTTTATAAAAATATCCTTTAATTAGTCGTTTTAAAAGAGGTTAGTGAAGAAGGATAATAGAGGCGGCGTATTAAGAGGAATAGGGTAATTAAGAATATAATTAAGAGATATTTTTATTGTATTATAACGTTTAAATTAAACTTCTTCTATTTCTTCGTCACTCTCTTAATTTATTAATAAGGTAAATAATTATTCTAGGAGTTCGGTTGTATTAGTATTTTCGAAGTCGACCCGATTACCAAAATAATTGTAAAATTATTAAGGTTAATTAATTTACTTAAGTAGGTTAGCGAATTCGTTAGAAGTAATTTTGAAGGCGGCCTTCTCTTTAAACACATTTTTTATAAAAGTAGTATTTTCGTTAAAGATCACGTCCCTAATATTAATAATTTAGTTAGTATAAGGGTTTTAGATTCGATAGATTAAAGAGGATAAGTAGTTAATAAAATAATTAATTTACACTTTTAGATTAAATTTCTTTCGCCTTTCTTTTTTAAATTGGGCGGCGGTTATTATAATATATACTTTATAATTATAAACCTTTAAATATAATAAATTAGGCTTTTATAGAGTTATAAAATTGTATTGGCGAGCGATAACTATATAGAATCGTTTATATAGGGATTTCTAGTTGTAGAGGTATTAAAATAATCTATTAGCGAAATATATTAATATAGAGGTAATCTTTAACTATATATCGTTTAGGAATTGTAAGCTTTAGGTTATTATCCTACCTTTTTTTTTAATAATACCCTTTAAATATTTTGCTCCGCCGTTTTATACTTAAGTATTAGGAATGTATACTTTAATTTAAATTCCTTTAATAGCGAAGAAATCCTTTACTATTTAGGTTTTAATAATCTCGTTATTATATTCGAGGTATTATAGTTTAATATTATAACGGTTTTCAAAAATAATAAATAAATCGGTTAAAATAATAAGGATAAATATTATAATTTTGTTTTTAAAGTAATAATCCTATATATAACCGGTATATTAATAGGTAATTAATATAACGTTTAAGTATTTTAATTTATTTAGTTCGAAATCGAGGAAATCGATAGTTAACCGTTCTCCTAGTCTATCGCTTCGTAATTTATATCGCTTTTTAATTTATTATTTGATTTTTAAAACGGTATACGCGTTATATTAAACCATTGTTAGTCCCTTAAGACGCGCTCCTTTAATATTATAAAAGTAATTAAGTACTTAGGGGTTATAGTAATTAAGGCGGTAATATTAGAAATAGCTACTTTTTTTATAATATTTACGGCCGGTATAAGAATTGAATTAGTTCCTTTTTATAAAGAAGTTAGCCTACGTTTTTATAAGGAAAAGGTTTTCGAGAATAGTTTAATTATATTATATAAATAGTTTATAAAAGAGTATATTATTTAAGGATTAAAAGTAATTGTTAGGCGGCTTATAATCCTAATAATATTTTTACTATTATAAGATTTAAAAAGAGACGAGGTTAGTAGTAAAATCGGGTATAAAGGCTACGTTTTTTAGCTTTAACCTTTTTAGTCCCTTCTTTCTTTAAATAGTAATGTCGATTATTCTATATTTTCGAATCGGTATAATTGAGTCGCTAATTTAAAGAACTTCGCTATAAGGGGCGCGTCGAAATAAAATAAAGTAAATAATTTTGTTAAATACGTATAGCGAGCTTCTAGAATCGAATATTACGTAGTTTTTAAATAGGTAAATTGCGTTTTCGCTTTCTTTTATTTAGAGGGTTACTTGGTTAATATTGAAGGTAATTTAATAGACGCCCTTATTAGCGAGTTAATTTAGGGTATTATTATCGTTAATATTATTATTCTCCTAATTGTTTTGACGATTTTTATTATTGTTATTGCAATTGGAATTAGTATTGTTAGTTTTCTTAGATGGTTCCTTTGTAATAGGAGTATTATATTGCTTAACTAATTGCTTACAATAGATTTCGATTTTTCAATGAAATTTATTATTATTATATAAATTCTTTTTAACGGTTTATTAAACTTCTCTATCTCCTTTCCAATTAGTTTTAATTAAGTAGGGGAAGAAATATTAGTATTTCTTAGGAGAATAAATACTCCGATTGTAAGTTTAATAGCGAAGAGGGGTTTTATTTGAAGATTTAGTTAAATTAGCCTATTTTTTCTTATTTTAATTTAGTTTATCTTAATAAGCGTCCTTATTATCGATTTCGCCTTCTTTTAATATCAGTCCTAATCCGAAACTTCCCTTCTTAATATTATAAAATTTACTCGTTAATATAGTAGGGGTCTTCTTATAGATTCTTATCCTTCGGAAATTATTAGAGATTATACGAAAGTTTAGTACGTTAACTTCGATTTGAGTAAAGTAATAACGGCTAACGCCGGCTATTTATAAGGGGCGGATTAAATTAAGGTATATAAGTAGGTCGTTAAATTAAGCGTTAGTTTAAATAGTTTTAGGAATTTTATAGCGCTTAGTAAATATTATAAGGGTATCCTAATTATTAATCTATTTAATTATACTTTCCTTAGGTATTTTATTAAAAGGTTTAAGATAGTTGCGGTATCGACGGCGAATATTTATTTAAATATTAATAGGGCGATAATTATAGGTTTATTTAATAGTAATTAGCTATATCGGTATTGGGTTTGAAGTTTCGAAAGTATTAACTTTAAATTTAGGGCTTATAATCTTTTATATTTAAGTCTTAATCTTACTATTATATAATCTAAAATTATTAATAATTTTATATTGAAGGCTATTGGAGTTTTAGTTATTATTGAATAGTTCTTTCCTAATTTGAGTAAGGTTAGCCGGGGATATTAATAGGTCTTTAACTTAATTTTTAGAGGATTTATTAGTAGTCTTAGTTATTAAAGGAGTTTAAATACTTTCTTAGGCTTAATTACCCAAGGCGGCTATTAATAAATTGGTAGAGGTTGAAGTAGAGGGTATTACTATAAATAAGGAAGCCGTTGTTTTTATTAATGGCCGAAGGGTAATTATAATTATAGAAGGTTGATTAGAAGGTTGTTTAGTATTATTTATTCTTTTTGGAACGTATTATAGGGTTTTATTCCTTAACTTCGTAATATTTGTTTATACTAAAGTAATACGGTTAGTTACTACGGTTGAAAGTAGATAGGAGGAAATAGGCTATTTATTAAAGATAGGAGTTGGTTTTCTATTAAGAAAGTAATTAATTAATTAATACCCTTTAGCGAAATTAAGAAGTTCGTTCTCTTAATCCCTATATTTATTTAGAGTATTAAGGTAGGGATGAGAGGTTTTATTGGAATTAGCGTTATTAGTATTGGAGGTAGGGAATATTATAGTGATTTGTTGTAATAGGGGTATTGGTAAGGAAGTGGAAGTATTAGGTATAAGTGCTTTTGAATAGCGTTTCGTAGTATAGCGATTCGATATTTAGATTATTAATTATTAGGAAGTACGAAATGTAGAGTAATGAGATATGTAATAAAAGGTATTGATTTTGATAATCCTTATCCTTTATTTTTCTCGAGACTTTTAAGGTTTATATATAAGAATTAGGGATTCTAGGAGGCTATTCCTTATGCGGTAGTATCGTTAGATAGCCTAGTTATCGAGTTATAACGATAAGGGGATTCTTGTATTATATATGTAGTATATGAGGTTATCTAGATAGGGAGGTACATACTGGACTAGTAGTCTGGCCATCCATGCATGCCCTGATGTTCTGATACAAGCAGCCTCTGTCTCTGATCTGTCTCATACGTCCATGGGAAAGCTGGCAAGGGAGGCAAGGAAGAAAGGGCACTCCCGTCTCGGTTATCGGCAAGCGGACCAACAGCGGTACGGAAGGGGTACGGGAGCAGATACGGGAGCAGATACGGGGGCGGCACGGAGCGGTGCGGGGGATAATGAAAAAGTACGGCACGATGAAAACATGGATAAACGGATGGCGGCGGGACGGGGCGCATTATGCATACAGACAATGCGATGCAGATACGGATGCAGATACGATGACATGTGGATGTTATGCGGATATCATGCGATGCCGCACACAATCGTTGCGTATCAAAACCAAAAATTATGTCGGTGGAAGTTGTCCCGTCCCATTGGAAAAGGGAATCCGAAAAAAAAAGAAACATTTGAGAACAGAAGAGATATGGAAAGAGAAAAAAAGTCCAAAAAAGAAGTTTTCAATGGTCATCGTGCGACGTGGGCCTGATTCGAACAGACGCTCCCGAAGGAACAAGATTTCTAGTCTTGCGCATTAGACCACTCTGCCACCACGCCGAATGGTTATTATTTGAAAAATCTGCGCACAGCTAACGCTTATGTAGGCACGTGCGTGCGGTGTCCACTTCACTTTCCAAAAAACGTAACACAGAGGAAGGTATGGATGTTATGAAAATGTGTAATGTCGAGGGCCTGGGTGCATATTTATATAGACAAGGTAATGGTTAAGTAATAGACTGACATAGAAACCCTTATTTTCCTCTCCTTCTTTATCTTCGCCAACGACTATAAACCCGGGCGCGTGCACTACAGCAACCAAGCCCTCCTGTGCATCCTCTTCTCCATCCTCTTCCCATTATTCGCTCCGACCGATCCCCAAAGATTCCCATTTTCTTCTGGCAGATGTGTGGTTAGTGAGAGGGACCAGCCGCCTTGGAATTCCTTTCTTTCTCTTCCCATCTCACGGACGACCGATTATTTGTCCCACGAAAAAATGCGCTCCGCAGTTCCGCTTGTCCCAAAACGCACACACACGACAAGCTCTCAATCTCTATAAACGGTTGTTAGAGGGGTATTTCCAATGACATAGACAAGGAAGACAGAAAACCGATGGGCGCACACAAAAAGAACCAGAGTATAGATGCGCATAAAGGTGGTATTAAAAGGCCCAATATAGGTTTTGAGATTTGTAAGGCCTGGCCGACACACACGCCAGACTTTTTCCTCCAGGAGGGGTATTCGACACAAAGATTAGAAACAGATAGATACCATTCAACAACCACCAAATAGTTTTTGTTGTGTAGAAAGAACCAGCTTCTGCTACAAGATCCCCATATATGTGTGCATGTGCGTGCGAGAGATATGTAAGATGCATGCAGAAGCAGCGAAAAATAAAAATAAACGTGGGGGGGTATGAAGATAAAGTTGAAACAAAAAAAAAAAAAAGCAGCAAAAATCGAGACTAGCAACTGCAATATCAAAGCAGTAGCCCGTCTCTTCCTGAGAGGGAGAGGAGAGAAAACCCAAAACACAGCCCAGATACCGACAAGAACGTGGTAATGATGCCTTGCCGAAAGAACACCTAGAACACCATTCCACGTAAACACCCCAAGAGGAAACCCACTCATTTTCTTTTCCCTAGACCCGCAAAAGACCGCCCCCACCCACCGTCAATACAGAACATGTCGAAAGAAGAAACTGTATCTAGATTCGGCTCCCTGCCGCCCAGATACTGGCTGATGCCGACGCTGCCCAGTCACCCTCATCATTGTAGGGAGGCGTGGGCCACTTGTATTCTGACGACCTTTTGTTTTGTTCTAGGGATTGGGGAGTCAGAGCTTCTTTCCCGTGATCGGCAAAGAAGATGTTTTGGCCACTGGCTGACGGTGATGGAGTTGGGTAAGGGTTCATGAGCCCTAGATTGCTGGCCGATTGTCTGAGGTGTTTTGTATCCTTCTCGAGACGCTTGATAGCCTTCCGGGTTGATGTGAGAGCTTCGTCAAGCAGTTCGTCCTCTTCATCGGGCGCATCATACTGGTTTACACCTTGAGCAGCTTGTTGCCTTCGCGTCCTGCTTGATACTGGCCCGGATCCCCGTGCGCTCATCATCAGATTGTCTACCGACCTTGGTTGATGATGCGGTAGCGAATGGTGTCTCTTGAGAGTACTGTTTGGGGGCGCTCGGTGCGCTGGTGGCATGGGCGGAACTTCGGCAACGGGTTGGGGATCTCTCAGCGTCTTTTCGAGAGATTCGAGCGTGTCTTTGGGGATGGGGGCCGGTGGCGGGCTGTCGATGACCATGGAAGATCTGTTACTTCCCCAAGGTCCGCAGCCTACGCCGTGAGGTTGGGCTTCGATGTCGTCATAAGCGGGAGACATTGGTGTCTGGTGCCTTCCGGAGAACCTTCTCGCTCGCTTCCTGAGGTGCGAAAAGAAGCTCTCCTTCGTCCCGCTCGTGGGCGAGGCAAGACCAGTTTGTCCATTTAGCGCTCGTTCGGCCTGCTGGCGATGGATCTCGGCATAGTGATTTGTGGCAGATGCGACGGATAGCTGACGGCCAATCTTCTTCGAGACCTTGTTTTCGTCGGCGGCACTCCTTTGCGTTCCATTTACGTAAGCATCGTTGTATGAAGGTGTTCTGCTGCTTGCCTGTGCGGTCACTGCGTCAGACAAGGGTGTGATTGGGCGGATGGTGGGAAGAATCGGCATAGGAGCGACATTCGATGGACCGTTATTCCACGTTGTCCTCTTGCTAACAGCTGGCCTGGGCTTCGGGGAGGGAACTTCCGGTGCAACCTGCACGGGTGATGGACGGGGAGCAATGTTCACCTTTGCATTTTCTTGCGTCGTCGACACAGTAGCGACCTCGGTGCTGCTCTCAGAACGGCCGATCAGGGATTTCCTGAACCACGATGGTTTCGAAGACGTAGGCGTGGACGTGGTCGAGTCCTTTCCGCGGCTGATATCCGATTGTTTGCGGCCGAGGATCCGGGAAGCGGAGGACTTGGGCCTCAATGGGTCAACGGCGTCGGTGAAGTAGTCGTGGGCGAGGGCCTGGGTCGACGTCGGTCGGTTCTTGGGATCCCACATTAAACACCATGTCACAAATTGGGCGAGCGAGGTCGGCCACTGGGGGGTTTGGAGAATGGTGTCCATGGAATGCGGCGCCATCTTGGGGAACGAAAATCCGAGCTTTCCAGCAAGGCGGGTACCTTCTCTCCATTCTCCGCCGCCGACACGGGCTCCGGCCTTGTTGTACCAGTTACCCGGGCTTCCCATAATTTCGCAGACTCTCCACACTTGATCGACCTCATTTCCGCCCGGGAACAACGGCTTCAGCGTAGCAATTTCGACGGCCATGGCTCCGATGGCCCAGATATCAACCGGCGCCGAGTACTCACCAGCCCTGAGGAGGACCTCTGGGGCACGATACCATCGGGTTGAGACGTATGTGGTGTACGGGAGTTTCGAATGCGTCTCGCGGGCCAGGCCGAAGTCGGCAATCTTTACCGTATACGTGGGCGGCGTTGGTGGAGGGTTCATCAGCGCGGAATAACGGCGGAACGAGTTCGTGGTGTCCATATGCGAGGATGTCGATACTAGAATGTTTTCGGGCTTGATATCTCTGTGGAAAAAATGATGCGCGTGAATGTGTTCGAGACCCTTCATGATCTGGAACAAGATGCTCTTCACGCTCGAGTTGTCCAGACACTTGTGGTCCCTCGCCTTCATAAGTTGATAGAGGTTGCCTTCCATATACTCCATGGCAATGTGAAGCTTCTTGGTGAAGGGATCCAGGAAGATGTCGAGCGCTGGCACCAAATGGGGGTGGGCAGGAAGCGTCCGCAGGAAGACTACTTCCCTGAGTTCCATGCACGGTCCTACCGACTCGAATGTTTTCTTCATTGTCTTGATGGCAATCTGTTGAAAACACAAGTGTTAGATTGAACCTGTGTTCATGGCAGCAATATCGATGAGACGGGAACCGGACTACTTACGACAGTACCGCGGCGGGCAACGGTGGCACCTGCACTCCGGACTCTAGCCAACACCACACTTCCAAAACTTCCATCGCCAATCTCCTTGAGCACCTCAAACCTATCCTCAAGAGCCTGTCCTGAACCGATTCCATGGGAAGACCCCTGAGGGGTCAGAGTGTGTACGACGGTCATGATGCCGAGTCACACAAAGATCGCAAGCGGGCTTGATCGGAAAGACTCGCCAGTGTATCGATATCTGCAACGACTTGCTGTTGTATAATTCTGATTTCCGTAGCAGCGACGGACGGCAGAACTGAGTTGATGCCGAGAAACGGGGGGCTCTCCTGAAGAGCTGCGCACAATTACCGGGGCATTCAAGAGACCCAAATTGTTCTGCTGTCGCAAGATCGAAATCGCTTTCGTGTTCTTAAGAGTGTATTTCTGCGCTGTACCGACGATTTGGTCGGGCGAATGTGTATGTCGCAGGGTCGCGTCTCGAGCGATTGATGCTAATGCGGATGTTGCTGCTACTGTTGCTGCTGCTGATGGATGCAAGTCGACAGTGCTGACTCTTTTTTCTTCTCGCCGGAGTTTAGGATAGTGGTATGGAACCGTGAAGGAGCGGATCGGTTATGGTAAACCAAATTGAGTAAAAGAAAAAGTGTAAATGAACGGACGA
Source organism: Neurospora sp. CHS-2018a (assembly GCA_009802275.1). Taxonomy (NCBI): domain Eukaryota; kingdom Fungi; phylum Ascomycota; class Sordariomycetes; order Sordariales; family Sordariaceae; genus Neurospora; species Neurospora sp. CHS-2018a. The sequence goes on from RAKG01000043.1 coordinate 711,692, forward strand.
GTATTTTTCCTCGAGAAATGAGCGACGTGAAAATGATGCTATGTATGATGAAGAAGAAAAATGAATGGGGAAACTGGTGGAAAAGCAGGCTACCCAACGAGACGGGAGTGCGCCTGGAGAGTCGAGGAGGTAGGGGCCCGGCGATGATGGGGGACCCAGTTTGGCACCAAGCCAGCCTATGCTGCCCTGGGACTGTGCTGCCGTGGGCGAAAGCTGGGCTGGTGCTGGCCGGTGCTGGTGGGAATGGAATTGCACGAGGCGAGGGCCCAGGATCTTGGTGTTCGGGGTGTGCGGGTCGTCGCGGGTCGAGGGGATAGAGCTTTCGTCTAAACGATCGGATCCCAGGAAAGGAGCTCCGCAAACCGTATTTGCAATACGTACGCCCACTCTAGCGCGATCCGACGCAATGGATGCTATCGATCAGCTCGAGGTTGCGTGGTTCTGGGTGGAAAGCCCCTGTTGTCGTGAGGTTGTTGCGACGATGAGAGAGAGTTTGAAGCGAAGCTGGGGGGGTTTCCAGTTCCAAACTGAAGTCCAGCCGGGACAGGAGCGGAGAGAGATTCGAAGAGATGAGACGGTCCTGTACAGGTGAAGCTGTAAGCTCTGACAGGTGTCGACACAGCGAGTGTAGAGGTTGTACTGTAGAGGTGTATGGACGTCTGGTGTATGGTACATCCACTGTAACTGTAATAACGGTCGCCAGACAGTGCAAGTGTCGAAGATGTTGTACTGTGTCAGGACGACTAACAGAGATACCTGAAGTAACACGGATATACAGGCGTGATACGAGGTAGACTTTGATAAGCTTCCTATGCCTGCGAGCGTACTGCGTAATATCGAAATGGAGGGGGGGCAGGGTCTGTGTGGCAGCAATGCCCTGGCAGCGAGCAGGCCGGTACCTTTCTCACCTGCACTCACTGCTTGGTTCGATCTCCCACTTCAGTCCAGGGCCAGGCACGGCGAGATGTCTAGCTCGAAGCACAGGCAGCCTATGATGTAGTGTGTAGGTGTACTCCAAGGTCGGTCTCTCTTGTCCGCTGGTGCGTTGCCTGGTTGCGTCTGTCTCAAGTTCTGCTTGCCCCCAATGCCCAATGCCCGTAGGGATATGGTGTTTCGGCACGGTGATTGATTGACGGTGGCGGCGACGGCCCTTCCGCGGCACCGGGTACCCTTGACTGTGCTGTGGATTGAGGTGCTCGACGTCCTGGAGACCTGGACTGCCCACTGGCTTGTCCCTCGGTGGAAGTGCCCCAGACGTGGATCGCGTCTCCGATATTCTCGTCGCAGAACCGTCTTGGTAAGAAAGCAAAACGTTACACGGTCGACAGGGGAGTTGCGAGGGGTGCGACGAGTGCGACGAGGGCCTGGAGGGGTGCGAACTGGTTGGAGAGACAATGCCGTGGTAATCAGTGGTAGTGTATACTACGTATAGAAACCGACAGGGAGCGGAGGACGATGGGTGGACCAGGCAAATCCCACCTTGGTATGCTCATGTGCAATGCGCGCTAGGTAGGACGGCGATAATTTTGCATTCAGAGATTGCCAGGTGCGGAACGTCGTTCGGTGGTGAGATTGAGTGCAATTGAGATTGGAGGTGAAAATGGTCCCAAAAGTGGATGGAGCCTTCCTGCCTTCCTTAGCATGAAGCGATGGGGCCAGGGTGGGCTTCGAGAAGACGATAGGGGACCCTCAATCTCGCTAGTGATTCGGAGGAGCGGTGCTCTTTTTGAAGGCAATTTGAGCCATAGCCTGGGGACCAACACACCACCACCACCGAGGATCCAGCAAGTGTAAAAGTGGAATCTGCAAATGAGCAGGATGGGAGTAGAAAGTGTAGAGTTAAAAAGGAAGCAGAAGGAAAAAAAGAAACAAGGCTATACATGATGTTCACCAAAATACACATTATAATCATGATGCGTCTCTTTTTCACTTGGTGGCGGATGTGATGAGAAGGTCAAAATAGTCGAATACTACAAGACAATATGAGCTCACTGCCCGGACAACCAAAAGGAAGGAGGAATGACGGAGTTCTCTTTGATAGCAGAGAGCGAGGTGAGTTCGGCAATACCTCCGGTGACTGGCGACTACCTTTGACTGCTCGGGCTTCAATCATTTTCGCGGCTATTCTCAACAACCTCAATCACGGTTGCCCAGCTCCGCCTTGACGCTGGCGACGACACGAGAAAAGCTCTTCGCATCGACCCGTGCTTCGTCCGATAAAATGCTCTCTCTCTTTGGAAACTCGGTAATTTCTATAGGCAGGATTCAACGTACATGATGCAGCATCATAGCCTCTGCCGTGCTGTGTGGAGCTGTGCGCAGTGATGAAAAAGTGGGTTTTCAAGACCTCCCCGCTGTTAGAGAAATGGCTTTAGACACACTCAGTCCACTACCTGTATCTACTTCAGTGTACCTTACACGTCCGGCAGCACTTCACCTGCATGTGCTGGCTCTCAATGAGAAACAACCTCTGCACTTGGACGAATCCAAGAGAGGCCACTGTGACGGTATTGGGGGACTCAAGTGTGATGCTGTTTGTATTGAATCTTGCAGAGATATCGCCAGAACTCTTCAGTGGCTGGGACTGCCGGGCTCGCCAGGAATCGCAGACCACAAGACCACATTCGCGGATTCATTCGTCCATTTTGTCCACCAAATCTGGGCCGTCAGGAATGACAAACCCCCACCGCCCCCATGCGATCTGGACGGATTGTCGCAGGGCAGCTGTTTCTGATCAGAAACGACATGCACTTTTTATGCCATACTTATGCTTTGACCAGTCCTGGTGGTCTTTTGACCTCGTGGCTTTGAAGGGGCCCATCTTGTGGAGAGGGAACAGATTTGATAGCGCTTGGTTGATCACATGCACGGGCAGGTACTGGATGCGTCAACACTCGCTGGAACCTCCCGTCTTCAGAGAAACGGCAATCTCCCCATCACTGGGTGGCTCAGCTTGTTGATATAAAATACGAAGGTATAATATAGAGGTACGTATCAAACTTCTGAGGCCCAGTCTGTGTCAGGTCGCGCTGTCCGCCATCTCGAAACTCTAGCGGTAATGAAGTCAGAATGCAGAACCGCGTCTCGTCACATCGCGGGGAGCTACGGAGGGGTGCTGTTGCAGGAAGTCTTCCCCATCTTTCGGGAAGGGCGCGCATGCGGCATCGCATGAACAAGCAAGCCTCCTTCGCTCCGGGATTTCCAACGGCCGCCCGTTTCCCGTTTCCAATCTTTGCGGTGAATTGGATCCAGGAATTCCCCTGCCTATTCCAGGAAAAGGACGTCGTCCGTTTCCGTGGATGTTGAGGCCAACTGAAAATCGACCTTATTTTCCGTACCCATGCCGTGGTTCGGCGAACGTACTTGCCTCCTTACAGAAAAGAGACCTTTCACGATGCTACCTTCCAATTTGCCAATCCACATTCATTGGCATGGAACCTGAAGCTCTCCAAGGAAGAACCGAAGGAAACCAACTTCTGATATCTTTCTAGAATACCGTCACGCTACCCTCATGATCTCTCAAACCCACCACATTGGAATTGCCGTTGGAACTTCTCAACATACCACTGGGAGGTCAACAGAATCGGGACCTTGAATACCACCCGAAGGGGAATTCTACAGTATCACAACACCGAACTTCCCCGCTCGCTATATCGAAATACGGCGCCGCAGCCGCAGCCTTCTTCTTCAAGCTCCCGTCCTTCGACTAGTTGGGATTTTGCCTCCCATGTTTCAGCCCAGCTCATTCCCTCTTCTGTCGACGGCCAGCTTGCCATGGCCAAAGTTGGTGCACTCAAGGCATGCCCACCCCGACCTGCAGAGAGATGCGCAGGCACGTTTTCCTCTTTGAGATGTTTCACTGCACAATCCCGTTTATCTTCCCACCTTTGTTGACAACATCCCACTGACGTTTGGTTCGTCTGGTTTTAGCATTCAAAGCATCGCATGCTGTGTTCATGAGAAGAGTGAGTGATTCGCTAAAAAGATGGTCGTGGTGACAGTCGTCAGGGCACATCCGCTTTCAACTCCTATTGGTCCAGGAAATTGCCATGGCCCCACTGCAGGTACAGAGGACTTTGAGCGTTATCACTAACGGGTTGCTGATGCACCCAATAACACACATGATCGGCCGTGAGTGAGATTGCACCCAAAGTATCGGGAACCTAATCGGGCTCTGAGTGCCAATTTCTTAGCTCCATCAGCGGGGCCTCCCCATCTCTCCATTTCCAATTCCCGTCTCTCCCTCCCGTCCTGCTCCAACTTCCCACTTTGCTTGGCCCTGACAATCCCTCTCGCTCGTCGTGTTCCAGTTGCGAAGATCGGATGATCCGAGTCATTCCAAGAACTGGTCGAGCAAAGACGTGCCTTTTCTTCACTGTCAAATTCGCATCAAGCAATGGCGTTCAGCAGCTCCCGAGCCTTCTCACACGGCCCGCTAATAGGTCGGTGTTTCAGTGAAACCTCACGGAATTGCTGACAGCCTCGGGGTAGGTAATGACAGAGGGGCGTCATACGCTTTTCCACCACAGAGAAGAGATGTTCATTCCGCTTCAATCCGATGGCCGTTCCATTCAACATCTTTGTCGATACCCAGCCTTGCCCAACCGGCTACCGGACTGAAAGCCTTTCCAGTTCTGGATCATCAAATCGCCAACGGAAGCAGGGCCATTTCGCGCGATTACCGGTTCTCATTCCCAGGTGATGAACAGCGGCTCGGAAATTCTGGGGAACTGCCCCGGGCCAAAATAGAACGAACTGCTGATGAACCATTTCATCCGCTCAATCTCAAGGGCCCGGTGTCTTGCAGATCTCATCACTCTGGATCCGTGTTTGCCTCTTGTGCCTGGGAGCCTGGCTCCTGGCAACCACGCTCCCACGGTGGCCTCGCAATCAACCCAAAGATTCCAGCGACCAGGCCTCGCCCACTGTGCTACACCTAAAATATCGACGATACACTGTTCCGTCCCTCCAGCTCCAGGAACGGATCATTATCCGGCCACTCTGGGCACGATATACATATCATATTCACCTGGCTCGCCTGGTTCCTGGCTGTAGCTTGTGCTAACGCCACTTGAACTTTCGCTGTCCCGTTTCATCATGAGCATCAAACCGATTTGCTTGATCGCCAGAACAAGTGCTTTACAGTATATCTCTTCGTTTCTGATTTTGTCAACCAAGCCGAGGTTCTTGCTCCGCTACCACATCTGAGAAGAGGAAGTATGTACATCTCTTGCCACAGATTCGACGAGTGTATGATGGGTTTGAGTATGAAATTACAACCCAGTACCGTGGGGACATTTCAACGGACGACATGTCGAACAACAGGGGAATCACAGCACGATCACCATTGAGCACACAGATACCATACCCGAACTGCGAAGATGGTCCGTGTAAACCTGGACATCACCACATGGTTATCTCTGCATTTCAACATTGGCAAAGAAGACGGGCGCAGGAGCTGAATGAACGGCGAGTGCCGCGGTCGTTGCCGTGCCAAGGGCCCCTGCCACTAACCCCGGCCGGTATGTTTCTGTATCGCAGATTCGCAGTCACACATACCAAAAACAACCCGGTTCATCGGTTTTCAGACAAGGGAAAAGGAAAAACTACGATGATCTATAAAGTTTTCCGCCCCAGCCGGGTCTTCCGCGGCTGCGCAGTCTCTCCCTGCTCTGTCTTTCAAACCCGCCCAGCGATTGCGCATTTTCGTGAGATTGCCCAAGGCTCAAAGTGACTGAGGATTGTTGCGCCCCCGTACGCGGATCCCTCGGCGGGGCATCAACCAAGACTACCACGGTTAAACCCAAGACGAACCTCAAAATAGACAAGAAGCGAGTAATTCAAGAATAATTTTCTTGTCGACACCCGATAACCGGTTTGATAGCCCCTCTGGATATGGGTCTTTTAGTCAACACCAAACTACCGAAGAACCACACTCACGGCCGACGGTTACCAGATGTGGAAAGCTTCCCTGGTGTCGAAGACGAAGACGCTTCTTTCTGGATTCTGTTCCATCCGATGTATCCCTTGAAACCGCAAATCGAAGCGCCATCAGATTGCGGCATGTTGTGGTAAACAAGGAAGAAGGACCCATGTGAATAGTGAACGATTACAGTATCGAATCCTGCGTCTCCTGGGTCATCTTTCCCATTTCTTCATGAAACACGAAACGCGGAGGGAAATTCATGCGAACCGGGATGGGAAGAGGAAGTTTGAGACCCTCCCTACACTTATAAAAGCTTTGGTTTGATATAGCCATCTGGCATTGGCTGCCCCCTGCCCAGCAGTCATACAAGCAAGCAACCACCACACCCACCAAGAAATAGCATGTGTGAGAAAAGTTGGTATGCTTGGTTGTTTCGATATCGGAGTGCCTATGTAAGCTTCGGATGTATGGCCGCGATCATGGGTTGGCGCCGGCTCCCGAGAGTGCAAGTGTACTTCACACATTTGCACGACACACCCAACCCGCCAGTGCGGCCCCAAAGCGCTTCTCTGCTCATATTTATGAATCACAAGTGAGGGCCTTCTTTTTACGGTTTTCAACAAATTTGAGTGGTACGTGTAACATCAACTGTGAAAGCTGTGACCGTCACATCTTGTCACGCACACACACACCTAACAAGCTCTCCATTGTCGCTCGCAGTTGGATGGACGAGATCGGATTGTGCGCGATACAAACCTTTCCCTGCGCAAAAGTTCCAGACCGGCTCTGACAAGGCTACACTACACTATTTGCGCACATCTGGCCGGGAGCATTATCGTGAACTTGTTCTTTTCGGCGTTCTTCTCCTTTTCGATTGCATCTTTCATAAAAGTTCCCAAGCCAAGCTCTCCCGGCTTGTGCACTAGCTGCATCTGCACCGAGCACCTGCAGAAGTTAGTGCGTGCAGCAGCCAATGCCTGTGGCTCTCGGCCGCACGCCATTTGGACGGATCCACTGGCCCTATGCGACCTGACAGCTGGCCAACGGCTGCCGGTAAGCACCCATGCGAGCCACGCCAGTGGCACCCGGTTCGGGTCCGTGCTTCTTCTTGCTTTGCCGACAGCCAGTGACAGACAGCCAGTCGACGTCCAGTGTCGCTGTGGACGACTGGACGTGACATGGCTCCAGGGGCATCAGAGCAGGGGACACGGCCGCGGCGCCCGGCAACTTTCCATGGGATGGGAACTGAACTCCACGCAACAGAACACCAACCGACTGACCACGTCGACACTCGGCAGGGCAGGGCCGGGGTTTGCCTCTCGCTGTCGGTCATTCGAAAACTGCAAAACATCATTTGGGTTGGTGACTGGCATGGGCCCATGGCCATGGGCGGCGATGATCACGTGAACCACTTTCAACGACAAGGGGACAAGGGGGGCTTGATGCCCTGGACTTGATGAACTGATGGAGTTTGTGATTAGGGAACCAGGGCCTCCTTCGGGGTTATACTGTGATGCCAAGCAGATTTTGTACGCCGACCGATAACACACCCTGAACACCTTAAAAAGAAGTGTACACTACTGTACAAAAGTGCCGTGGCTCCGGGGCCGTGGATTATATTTGACGAACGAAAGCGATTGACGAGCCAGGTGGATGGTGGATGGGCCTAGATTCTTCGTCCTGCTCGTTACTCATCAAGTCACGGGGTAACGCGGGAAAGTTCCGCCGTTAGCTTCGCCTCTTGCCTTGTTGATTTGAGTCCAGGTTCCAGTTTGTACACTACGAGAGTTGCTACGGTGATGATGAACAACTGACAGTCACTGTAGGTTTGTGACGAAGGAGAGGAGCATTTTGCTTCTTTCAGTGATCAGTCGAGTGGCAAAAGGTGAATCAAGAGTTGAAGATCAGTTTCAGTTATGTATTGGGATGATTGGGCGAATGTTGGGCCTTTGATTATGAGACTTTCTTTGGAAAAGTTATTCAGGAGGAGTGAGACATTGATATCGCGGATCATTGGTGGGAGAGGTCTGGACTCTTCTTTGGCCGCCAGCCCGGCTGGGCGTCCGGGTGATACGGGATACTAACCTTGCCGACTTTATCCCCGGCTTGAAAAACAGGTCCGATGCGGTCCGTTTGGACTTGACGGTAGCCTGAGGTGCTCGGTTGTAGGGGTCGACCTGATCAACCCTCGTTTTTCTTCCGGACCGGCCATTCGCTTCTGATGCGCCACTCGGGGGTTTACCGAACCGGCCAACCTAGTTCCCGAGCTCTTGGACGGAAGCGTTGAACTCGGATTTCTGGAGTCGTGGTGGACTCGGAATTTGAGAGAGAGAGGTTGATTTCTCTCAATTGTATGTTCCCCCATCTATTACGGCCAGTTCGTAACCTGCTCTTTCTTTCACGTGTGATAGTCCTTTCGGAGTATTGACTCTCCAACATGCCTCACTTCTCCTATTTCTAGCGGGTAGTTCAACGAACTGCCACTCAAACCTAGTCGTCTTTCTTCTTTGATACCATCCTCTGCTCCTGGAAATAACGAGTGTCTTTGACAGACCACCCGTCATTCTCAATCATGGCTGGCTAAGCCCAGAGCGTCACTCATTGGTACATAGCTTGAAGCCGTCATGACACTCCTGAATATTTCTTATCGTGAATGACAGGTTGGATGCGTAATTCAGGTCCTTTTTTGACAGTGCCCGGCAAGTGGTTATTGTGGGTGTCTTAGGGGCACCTCTATTATTCGAAAGGCTCGGTTTCCATATTTTGGGTTCTGTCATCATCCGTACACTGCTGATCCGTTTGCCTTGGTCTAGAGTTGCAGGTATCATTTCGGAGCTACTTGCACTCCCTCGAGGAAGGACGGGCGAGAAATGTTCAGCAAGGAAGAATATCTTGCTCGGCCATCCAATGCTTCTATTCTGCAAGAAGTCAAGTTTCTCCGGCAAGCAGACACTCTGCGCATACTCTCTAGATTCATCTTGCTGTTCTAAGACGTTTTGATACAATAATGTGCGTAGGCCCCCCCGTTGTTTCCCATATGTTTTTATCCAGATACGAGATATTCTAGTAGCCACCCGTTGTCACGCAGCTGGAGTGATCTCAACAGCGCGGATGACTTAACTTTCAGCCCTCAAAAGACCTGAATGCTGTGAACAAAACCCACTTGGGCTAAGAGAAAGGTCGAGATACTAATAAATGCTATTGAGAGGTTGCTCGAAGTCAGTCATGGGATTTGCATCTGATCAGGTAGATTTGTCATCTCCTCGATTCCATCTAGAGTTGCGCTTCTTTCAACTCCAGACCACGCCTTTTCCAGAGAGTCAAGCCGCTTGGAGTTGAACCAACCGAGACTCGGCCAAGTCACCTCCAACTGTGAGGAAACAACTCAGCAGAAACCTTGAAACTGAATAGGCAGGTACGATGGTCCATGGTTCCTTCCTCCCCTTCGCCAGTCACTTCTTTCCCACGTGAATCCCACCCACAACATCTTCAGCTCGTTCAAGTGCATGTTGTTTATTTAGGCAGTCACCGTTCGCGCCATTTTCCATCCCATAAACAACAACAACACTCCGTCTATTGTCTCCCTCGCGCCTCCCGCGGCTCCACAGCAAACAATCTTGGATTTCTCTTGGACTTCCTTTTTAACCCTGTCCCCTCCAGCCTCCTCGTCTTCTCTCACTATTTTCTTAACCACGAGTCGTCTACGGCCACTGTCGTCGCCGCCGCCGCCGACGCCGCATTGCCATTACCACAAACCTCCATCCGCGGAGTAACACAGGAGTCCCGTTGCTCACAAGGCGTTTAGGCTTTACGTCTCTGACTCGACAAGCTCACCATGTCGGCGCCTCCTGTGCAGAGCCCGGCTCTCCAGGCCAGTCCTGGAGCGGCTTCAGTGTAAGCTTTTAGCCCCCTCTGGCGATTTTCTAAGTCAGAAGTGGAAGTGCTTTTGCTGACCATCCCATTCCCACCAGTGCGAGCAGTCGCGGCAAGACTGGACAGTATGTTCCCACGACACATCTCCCCAGTACGTCCTGGATATGATACTAAGCTCTCCAACAGGATCCGATGCATGAACGGCAAGGAGTGGCAGGACCGTTCTGCCTTCAACCCCAAGAGACTCAGAGAGTACGAGGACATGCGCCGTTCCAACAGAGCCGTCACACCGTACCACTCCTTCATCTCGTGCAAAGCCCATTCAGGACATGATCCTAAGGACCGCCAATGCCAGGGCGGCTGCCTGCGTATCTTGCCCTTGGAGAAATTCAGCAAGAATTCCAGAAGGTTGGGCAAGTACAAGTGCAAGGATTGCACCCAGCATCAGGTGTACCTCCAGCCTCACGCTACTGTTCCTGCTCCGAATACTCTTTTGGACACTACAGAGAAGGAGGAGCTTGCTCAGGCTCGCCTCCGCCGCAAGGTCAAGTTGGCTGCTGCTCTGGCTGCTGAAGACGAGGACGAGGAGGATGACGACTCCCTCTACCGCGACGACCAGGTAACATGTCCTTCGTGTTTGTACGCTTGATTATATACGTCATGCTAACAGTTCCAGTCTGTTCTCTCTGGTGCCTATGGTGCCGGAAGCACTGTCTCAGGCGCTATCACCGGCAGCCGGTCTGTTTACTCTTCGAGGTATTCGGAAGCTGGAACAGGCTACAGCATCCAGAATCAACCGCCCCATTTGCGTAGCGAGAATGGCTCTGCCTCCACCAGCGCTTTGGCGGCCCGTTTGACTCAAGATGGCTCCTCTCTCAGTGGCAATGCCTGGCGCACTCAGGGTTTCTTTTCTGACAGCTACGCTGCGGTCTCGACCTCGAGCAACGCAGGTTATGCCCCAAGTGACGCTCTCTTGACTGACGGACAATCCACTCTCGGCCCTGAAGATTCGGGATCTGTTGTTGCTGCTCCGGAGGACGACGGCGAGAACAACAACCCTCCAACCTCTCAGGCCAAGCTCATTGCTGATCACACGACCGTTACTGAATTTTTCCAGACTGAGGAGTCGTGGAGGACTGATCGCATCAAGGAGTCCCTGTCCTCGGGTAATTGGGTCAAGCTGGTAAGTCATGCTTGGAAAGTGTTACTATAAGTTTTCTAATCATCTCTTTTTTTGTCATCAGCCCGGTCGCAAAACGTTGCCCGAAGTCCCTCGCTACCTCCAAGAGGGCGAGGATCATTTCGACGATGATGCGTTCTCCTATGATGGCGAGTCTGAGGACGAGCTGTAAGGTCGCGTCCTATCCGTACTCAGAATGGTAGATGCCAGATGATACGCGCTAATTTAGGCTTAGTTGACTGATGTCGCAAGTCTTGGAGGGATATGGAAGTGTGGGCAGAAGGGTCGGCGAGGGAGGAATTCTCTCGATTGACAATGGAAATTAGGGTTAAAAGTCAAGCTGGTTGTTACTATTTCACGGGTTCTATTGCTATCAGGCTATATTCAGCGAGATGGTCATGGAGTAAGACAGACTTATCTTGGTAGAGGAGGAAGACGACCAAGGTTGCGATAGAGTTTATGCGAGAAATGCCAGCGTTGATATTCATGCATGACAACTTTGTCAAAATCTTGGTTGACAATATCTTACCGTCTTCGATTAACCTTTCTCTATGGTAAAGTCATATCATCACGACAGTTGCGGTACTTGCTTGAAGATGAATACAGCGTGGTGGAACTGAGATGACGAGACACCTGAGATCATTTCATTCCTTGAACGACAAGGCGGTCGTTGAGATAAGCCCGCCAATCAGTCCCATGGACATGTTACTATGGTCCCTCAAGAGTGACCACGGACGAACAGTAACACAACGGTGCACAGAAAAGAACAAACAAAGGGGTCAAATTGACAGGCAGAGCTCTTTCGGAGTTCGGGAAAATGTCTCATGGGTAAGGCGTGGTAGGCGGCATGATGGATAGCACAAAGTTTCTGCCATACTAACGACGTGTACATATGTGGCTAGCACATTGGCAATAGTAGGCAATCTGGTCTTTCCATGATACTGACAGAATCCTTTCAGTCGTTTTGCTCTCTTAGTCTTTTGAAGCCATGGCAAACAAATGTGTCACCGGCCAGACGATAAGCCATACATTAGCCAGTTGCTGCCGTGTAAGTGCATCCTGCTCACCAGCCCACCATGAATGTTGGAGTGGACTGTAACTGTCTTTTGTCAGTTTCATGATTCTCTTAAAGCGAGTTAAAGAGCGTGATGCATTGTATGTAAACCGCGGTTTTGTCATGATAGCTTTGGATTTGTCCGTGATCAACACTTGATGAACATAAATGCGGACAAAGAGATTAAAACCTCAAACTATCTCTTCTTTTCCCATCTTTTTTTTCAAAGAGAAGAACGCTTTGCAGTAACCACAAGAGAGAGTCGTAACACGCCTGCCTTCGTGAACCACAATACACAACACAATACAACCTCACCATCCAACCACAAACACACTTGAGGTATGTCCAGAAACACCAACCACGTCACGGAACCACATACAACATACAGACAACATTTCAACTCGAAAAAAAGAACACCGCTTCTCCAAGTGTTGGTGTGCTGGTTGAGCCGCAGTTACCACCCACCACCTCACCGACTAAAAGGTTGTGCAAAGGCTGACTGACTTGAAGCTGTGTAGTGACAAACACCTTCTCATCGGCCCGCTTCGACACAAGAACACACAACACACACATAGCACGCAGTACACAGCCCCCTCCCTTCCCCGGGAACCAAGACTGGAGCCAACCAGCTAAACAAAACCAAAAATCCTACGGTTACTTCCCGACACAGAAAGTTTGCTTTTTTAGGTTTTGTCCTTCCTCTTTTTGTTCTGGTCCTTTCCCTCTCCTTTCCCTCTCCTTTCCAGCCATGTCCGGCTCTGGCTTTGGTAGAAGAACTGTCCACCACAACGATCCGAACCGCTTTTTGGACGTCTTCAACGCTCGGTCTCCTCCTCGTGGTAGATCTCGTACTGTTTCTAGAACAGTTTCACCCAGACCTAGACCGTCTTCCCCGATCCCGATCCCAAACGCAGTACCAAGACTGAGACTGAGAGTGGAAAGAAGAGTTAGTTTCGAGGAACCTAACCCTCCGTCTTCTTTTGAGTATTTCTCTTCTTCCTCTTCCTCTTCCTCTTCTTCTTTCTCATCACCAGTATTGTCATTATCATACCTATCCTCATCCAACTTCGACTTCGACGACTTCGACGACTTCGACGACTTCGACGACTTCAGCGACGACAACGACGACCTGGCATACACCATAGCCGGCCCAAGCGGAGGAAGGGAGGAAAGAGGACGGATAAGGATTAGGTCAAGATCAAGGTCAAGGGAGCCACAAACCAATCATCGCGTTACCATCTACCACGGCGTTCGCCATATCTACCCCAACCGTAACCGTACGCCGTCACCACCACCTTTACCACCGGTACCTCCTCCGCCAGCTTTCCTAGGTTTCCACCCAGTCGGTCGTGTCCGGTACTTGCCCGCTCCGAGACACGTCCCCGCTCCGAGACACTTCCCCGAACCGAGACTACTCATCCGTCAAACAAACCGCTCTCCATCCCCTGCTCTTCTTCGGCCTTTTCAAAGGGTACGGTTCCGGGAGGAACAGCTTGAAGACGAAGAAGAAGAAGAAGAGGGCCCTGGGGATAGAGTGCATGATAGACTGAGAATCGCTATCAGGACCAGGACCAGCAACGGGCTGCGAGCAGGAAGAGATTTTAGGGACTTTGACGACGACGAGGACGAGGACGATAGCACTACTACCGTGACTACCGCATACCAAGACGCATATCAAGACGAAATGCCTAGGGCGGCGTGGGGTGTGTTGTTTGATGCGGATGAGAGGCCGACGGAGAGGTTGAGGGAGGTGTTGGCGGCTTTGGGGAGATGGGTTGTGAGTTTTTCTTGGCTTTCGTTCCTACATTTTTGTTGAGCTGGCTATTGGGGGTCAGGTTGCTCTGAAGGCGCTGATCTTGACAAACTGTGTGCGCTAACGTTGAGAACTGCTTAGGTCCGTGAGATGCCAGGGGGTCGATCGACAATGTTGGACAGGGAGGATCTCATTAGCCCGAGGAGGATGAGGAGGTTCTTTGACCGGTATTATGTGACGGGACCGAGGGAAGAGGAGGAGTGGAGGTATTGGGGTGAGTGTCTCCTTTCCCTGTTTGTGTTCGTTTGATGGGGGATAGTTATCGGTGTGGACTTGGTGGGTTACTGACCTGGCGGGCTAGATGTTTTCAGGAACGAGACCAGCGATGAATCGATAACCCGGGTCCAAAGACTTTACGACGATCTCGACGTCGAATACCGCCCTCGCACCCTGCCCCGGACCAATGCCACTTTGCCTTCTCCATGTCTCACGCCCAGAGGTTTCGCCGAATTCCTGATCAAGCTGATACTCAGCTACCCCGAGAGCCAGCATCAGTTCCTCTCGAATGTGTTCAGAAGCAATGAGATCACGGCGCCGATGGACAATCTGAATAGGTGGGGAGCAAGAGGAGGAGAAGGGCTGTTACCTGGCCATCTCGACAGGTCTTTATTCCCAGAATTCATGGACACCGCGATGGAAGCAAGAGTCAGGCGGGCTTTGATGGCAGCTGAGTTTGGGACACCAGGACGACTGACGGGGAGAAGCGGCTCACTAGAGAGGCTGAGGGAAGAAAGGGCACAAAGGCAGAGACAAGCTGATAGAGACAGGATCCGGGAACGAAGAAGGGCCGAGTACCAAGGATATCGACTAAGAGGCGGCGGCAGCGATGGCGATGCTGACGGGGAGCGAGGACGAAGCATGGAACGACGTTCCTCAAGCCGAGTGGAAATCCGGAGCACATCCAGGGGCGCATCACCCGGAGTTCAGCGAGTGACTGCGGTAGTCCGGTCCCGGTCCCGGTCCCGGTCAAGATCCAGATCCCAATCTCGCCATCGACCATCAGACAATCCCCAAACCTCATCGTCATCACAAGACCGCAAACCCGACAACCTCCACGTACGCTTCACCTCCGAGACCAAGCGTCCCAAGAGAAAGCGTCCGGCCGTTAACCTCTCCTGCAAGAGACCACCAACCCCCACGCCAGCGGTCACCAAGTGCCACACCAAGTTCGAAGACTATAGCTGCCTATTCCCGCCGCATCCAACAACCTCCTGCCATCCACGACCACGACCCAAGACACCAGCAAAATGCAAACCACCAAAGTCAAAGCCAATATATTACGCCCGTCTCCCACCCGGCCACCCACCCATCTCACTCCCATCACCTCATCCAGCTCCAACATGCCACCCTCCCGCCACCACTCAACAAATCTGCCACTCCAAACCCAGAGCCAAAGCCACTTACAGACCCCGTCCCCGACCCGGTTGCAACACCGTCAAACCCCGTCCCCGTCCAGAACGCATCTACCGCGAAGTCCCCATCTACCACGAGATCCCAGTGCGCGAGATCCGCGAAGTCGAAGTCGAAGTGCCTGTTCGCGTCGAGGTTCCATATGAGGTCCCCGTTAGAGTGCCCGTTGAAGTGCCTGTGAGGGTTAATGTTCCGGCGCCGTATCCGGTGCATGTGCCTGTGCATGTGCCGGTGCCGCAGCCTTATCCTGTTTATCACGGTGGTGGTGGTGGGTATGGAGGGTATGGAGGGTATGCAGGACATGGAAGATATGGGGTGAGGGCTGATGAGGGACCTTGGTATCCGTTTAAGGCTGTTACTTGGCAGAGTGGACCGCCTTTTTAGGGGAAGTTGGGGATTGAGGAATGGGATATGGAGGTGGAAGTGTTGGGGTTTTGGATCGCAGGGTGGGAAGTTTGGATAGGGAGGAGGTGAGGGCCGTGGGGAAGTTGCGTGGCGCGTGCAGCCTGACACAACAGTGTCTGCCCCTCGGTTTGGTGTTGCGGATTTCACTTAGCGGTCAACGTAGGGATATGAAAGCGTCTGTTTGAAAGTAAACAAACCTGGTGATTCCAACTGGTGTTGAATGCTCACAAGTGATGAGCATAATGAAGAGTCATTGGTAAAACAAGGGGGAAACGAAATCAAAACATGTTGCCGTATTGGGTTAGATCAGCAGCGCCTTAACAAATTCAGGTGACGATCTCACGCAGATCTGTTATTACCGTGCTTAACACCGTGTAGGGTAGCATCCCCCAGTGACCCCCACGTTCCCCCAAAACCCCAGACTTGCTGACCTCTCCAACTTTTTCCCCGGACGATCGACGTCATATTACCAATGAAGGGATTCCGAAGCCTCGCAAAGCTTGACTTTTAATGCCCAACACTTGTCGATCCAAAATCCCACCACAACGTTGGACCCGCTTCACCCACGGAGTGACAGGCTGAAACAGGCTCGACAGGCACGACCACGGCACGTTCAAGCCGCGGACACACAAAGAAAAAGGCCCCCAGGTTTTGGGATCCGGGAAAATGACGTCGATACCGTTACCCGACCTCCTCAATCGAAAAATAACCCCGGATTACCCCGGTACCCCGGATAATTCCCTCATGGCTAGCCTTGGCCGGTCCGAATGTGGGCTTACACCTGTGTCATCTCTCGGCTTTTGGTTTGTCAAGTGACAGCGATGGCCAAGCACAAGTCCCTGATTGCCTCTGCGGATGCCATATTCGGCAACGTTCGAAATAACCCCCAAAGCCAAGTCGACGGGAGATATATCATATACAACCAAGCCATGGCGCCCAGCATCCAAGAGTCAAGACTTCAACCTCCTTTCTCATCCTCACTTGTCTTGATGTTCTTGCCATAAGCTCAGACTATTGAGTTTCTCCAGTGAGAGACGGTACAACACCCTACCCAAGATGGCGTCGAACCCAACAAACACCGCGGCCCCTACGGGTGGACCTGACGAGAAGAAGCATGACCGCCGTTCAACATCGTCCGCTTCCGCCCCGGGAATGGCGTATGCGGAACATGACGACCGCGCCAGCACTTTGACCCCCGAAAAGGCTCGACTAGAGGCTTCAAAGAAGTTGGCGAATCCTTTGGCCGGTCTGAGTCCTCAGCGTCTCGAGGCCATGGGAGAAGAATATGCGCAGATGGCCGGTCTCACCAGCGAGGAGGACATCAGGGCTTTTCGACTTGGAGCCAGAATCGCCGGCGATGAGAGCAACTACGATCTGATTCCGGAGCTTACTGAACGGGAGAAAGAGGTGTTGGTGCGCGAAACAACTCACAAGTGGTCCAACCCACCCATGCTTTACTGGGTTGTTGTCAGTATGTAATCCCCCGAATGGTCAAAAAGTGAAGCAGTATGATGCTAACCAAACTTTCAAGTCTGCTCTCTGTGCGCCGCCGTCCAAGGAATGGACGAGACGGTCGTCAACGGTGCCCAGCTCTTCTACAAAGACAAGTTTGGCATTGGTACCGATAGCAAGAGAGACACCTGGCTTCTGGGTCTCGTCAACTCGGCTCCCTACCTCTGCTGTGCCATTCTCGGCTGCTGGCTCACTGAACCGATGAACAGAATCTTCGGCAGACGAGGCACCATCTTTGTTTCTTGCATCATCTCTGCCGTTGCCTGCTTCCACCAGGCCTTCACCAACACCTGGTGGCACATGTTCATCGCCCGTTTCTATCTCGGCCTCGGCATTGGTCCCAAGTCAGCCACCACCCCCATCTTCGCCGCCGAGTGCTCCCCTCCCAAGCTCCGCGGTGCGCTGGTCATGCAATGGCAGATGTGGACCGCCTTCGGCATCATGGTCGGCTACATGGCCGATCTAGCCTTCTACTTCGTTCCCGACCACGGCATCGGCTTGGGTCTGAACTGGCGTCTGATGATGGGCTCCGCCATGATCCCCGCCGTCCTCGTCGTCTGCCTCGCCTTCCTCTGCCCGGAGTCGCCCCGTTGGTACCTCAGTAAGGGCCGACACCAAGACGCCTTCGGGGCGCTCTGCCGCCTGCGTTTCGAGAAGGTCCAAGCCGCCCGCGATCTCTTCTACAGCCACACCCTCCTAGAAGCCGAGAAGCAAGCCCAAGCCATGTCGGGCCTCAAGAAGGGCAACCGCTTCAAGGAGCTCTTCACCGTGCGGCGCAACCGCAACGCGGCCATCGCCTCGTCGGGACTCATGTTCATGCAGCAGTTCTGCGGCGTCAACATCATCGCCTACTACTCCTCGGCAGTCTTCCGAGACGCCGGCTTCAGCGACGTCTCGGCCCTGGCCGCCTCGCTCGGCTTCGGCGTTATCAACTGGCTGTTCGCCATCCCGGCCATGTACACCATCGACACTTTTGGTCGGCGTAATCTCTTGCTGACCACCTTCCCGCTCATGTCCCTCTGTTTATTTTTTACCGGCTTCAGCTTCTGGATCCCCGAGGACTCCAAAGCCCACGTCGGCTGCATCGCACTGGGCATTTACTTGTTCGGCATGGTCTACTCCCCCGGCGAAGGGCCGGTGCCGTTTACGTACTCGGCCGAAGCCTACCCGCTGTACATCCGGCCGATCGGCATGTCCCTCGCCACGGCGACTACCTGGTTCTTTAACTTCATCCTGTCCATCACCTGGCCGAGCATGGTCACCGCGTTCAAGCCGCAGGGCGCGTTTGGATGGTATGCCGGGTGGAACATTATTGGGTTTTTGTTTACGTTGTTCTTGGTGCCCGAGACGAAGGAGAAGACGCTGGAGGAACTCGATCATGTGTTTGATGTGCCGTTGAAGCAGCTGGTTAGGTATGGGGCGGATCAGAGCATGTGGTTCATCCATAGGGGGAGGAATGGGAAGGGGATGAGGCCGACGGCGCCTAGTGCGGAGATGTATCATGGGGATGCGGAGCGTATGGACGAGGTTGTTGGTGAGATGGGGCCTACTACTGGGGAGGGTGAGAGGGAGAAGAGGTGGAGTAAGGAAAGAGAGAGGGAAGGGGGCATCATGGGACGGGGGGATGCTGCTGGGAAGGTGTAGTAGATTTGGTTTTGTTTGAGAGTAGATGGATGTTGGAGTATTGAGGAAGATGGGATGTCAATGATGGACGCCTTATGCGATATGACTTATGCTTGACGGCTTAGCTTCTTTTCATTTATATATTTTCTTCATTTAAGGATGCCATCAAATTCTGAGCATGCAAAGAGTCCCAGGGAAGTTTTGTTCCTTCATTGGTGGCTGTCTTCCCGATGTTACTCCCCTAACCCACCATGTCAACCACCACACCCACTTCACACTCATCATGTCTTTAACTTTATCCGACCACCTACCCTCGACTTGATGCTCATTGGACAACTTGATCTAAGTACACTTTTCGGTGAGCGGATGGTAGCCTGGCGGGTAACCCTCTCCCGTGCATGCACTGCCACACTCCGTGCCCCTATCACCAAGACGATTAGTCAACGGCACAGCACAAGCAAAGAGGCATTGCCAGCACGACCGTTGCCCGATTGTGACGAGACTGAAAAACGGAATGGTCCAAAAATTGGGGACAAATGGGACAAATCGGAAGGGGGAAGGAAGCAACGCTATTCGTTAAATGCGGTGAGGTAGCATGGCATGGCGAACAACTTTTTCACAACGAAACGAGGCGGCCGTAAGGCAACCAGACTAGTGCCGCCGCAGTGCGCGGCGGCGTTCGTGGGTAAGGGGTGTAAACAACCTCACCACTCTTGCTCGCTTCGCAGGTCGTTTTCTGCTCTTTTTTTCTGGCTTTTATTTCGTACTTTTCTTGCTGAAGCGGTAAACCATGGGATGAGCAAAAAAAAGTGAACCATGATGATTGCCTGCTATCTCTTTTTTTTTTCTTTTCATCTTTACTCCACCCTCATGGTCCAACGGAAAGAGTGTCCGGGATGGGAACTACATGGTTCGGCCGCCGCCCACCTCCTGCCTAAAATTTTGAGTCCGATCTGGCAAGTGGGATGTCACCGACAGACGTTCTTTCCTCCTCGCTGATGAGTGATGCCCCCTCCTTGTCTTCTTACCCCTCTTCTTCTCCTCTCAACATCTCTCAGCATTCAACGATGTTCACGCATCACTCGAAGAAAACGATCCATGAAAGAGAGTTTCCATTGCTTTGTATAGCCTTCTGCTTCAATCGATCGACTATTTCAACCAACCCTTCGATACCCGCTCGCCGTCGTCATCAACCAAAAAGCCAAAGACGGAAAGATGAGAGAACACCAAAAGACATCAACATGCTTTCGAAATTCATACATTGACAGCTAGCCAGGCCATGGGGAGAAGTTAAGAACAATATCTCATTATCATCATCATCACCGTCGTCATCAGTCATCATCATCCTAACCAAAACCGTATCAAAAATATCGACAGAAAGAGATATCGGTTGCCGAATTCTCTCGAAGAAGAAACAAGAACGAACAACGCAAACATCATCAACAAGATTCAACCAAACAAAACAAGAAGAAGGAGAAGCAGGAAACCAGCCATTTCCGTCATGCATCCCATCGCATCTCGGATAGCCACATTGTGCAATGCAATGCGGCGTGGACCTGACCTAACAGAGTTCGGTTCTCTGCATTGCATCACATCACCGTCCGGCGGGTGGTATGCAATCACTGACAGCAGAACATCGGACCAAGATCGAGAACGAGACGAGAGGAGACGAAACAAAACAAAACAAGGCGAAACAAAACCAGACGGAGGAAACCGAAACAAAAAGCCGAATGAAAAGGGGTATCGACATCGGAAATGGACTTTCCCTCCTTCTTTTTCTCGACGATGAACCGCCCCAGACGAAGCCGCACCGTGACCGCATCGCACCGACCAGTTTGAAGCGACCGACCGACCGACCGACCGACCGAACAATCACCCATTGGCGATGCATGAATCACACCGAAGGTGAAGAGTATAACCCCTTTCTCCCTGGTCATCTCTGCATTCTTTCTTTCTCACTTCACTTCCTCTACCGACGGGACCTCTGCGCTCGGCGCCTCTGTCTGTCTTCATTGGCCAATTCATGAGGCGATCTATAAGCCCAGTTATCGTTCTGCTGCGGCGGTGTAGGCGGGCCAAGTGGTCTCTGATTCTGGTACGTGCCCGGAATCTGATACGCCCTTGGCAGCTCGGTGTAGTTCTTATACGCGATATACATGTCTTCGTCGATCAAGCGGTTGTGAAACATGTGGTCGGCCATGTAAAAGTCAGGCCGCATGCTCTCCATGGTCAAGCTTTCATCTTCTTGAATATGACCGTGGATGTGTCGCATCCGGTCGACGAAGTTTCGTTGGCGGTCGGCTGGCGGTGCTCGTTCGTTGACGGAAAATGGGTAGTCATCGCAGAACCAGCAGACGAGTGTGCTGGGGAGCGTGTGGTTCAGATGATGGGTGAGGTGGTGGGTGATCCAGGCGTTCTCCTCGTTGAGGTGGAAAGTCGCACCGCAGTCGGCCACAACACAGAATTCGCACCACAGGTCACCGCCCTGGTTGTGAGGGCCCCCCTGAGGCCCGTCGCCGAACTGTTCGAGCCAAGTAGGGCGGTTTGGACCGGCGCGGGAAGGAGCTGTGGTTGCGACGGTCGCTGACGACCTCATTGAGAATATCGATGTGGCAGATGAGGTGGTCGTGTAGTTCGAATCGGCGACGGACTCGGAGTCGGTGCCGTCGTAAGATTCGGTGGAGTAGTAGGACATTTTGAGGTAACCGAAGGAGGACGACGAGTGTCAGCCGAATGAGCGGCAGCGGGGATGTCTTGGATGGGGAAGGGCAAGCAAGTGTTCTGCTTCCTCCAACGTGGGGGTCTCGTTCAAGCTCTGGGAACCGGGTTATGTGGAACGTTCTGTTGCGGACGGTGAGCCGAAGCCGGATATAAAGATATCACTGCTCTCTGTTTTGAGTCAGAACATGAACTCTCGAAGATAAACCAAAGCTGGTGACACCAGAGAAGAAGAGCAACGAGAAGCCATCTTTGACAGAGAGCAAAAGCAAACGACAGAGAAGAGGGGACGCTGAAAGTGTATTTTGGGGTACAAGCGCAAGTGCTCAGCGTGTACGCAGTAAGGCCATCGTGGCAGCCAGCACTGTGTGTAGGTGCCATTGCCGAGGCAGGGTGGGAAGATATGTATGGTTCTCGAGAACCGGAACGTTACCTACATTAGCCGATCGAGTGTTCCCGTAGGGGGGTTGCAGTTGTGCACCGTAAGCTCTCAAAAGCTTCAAGTGGCACTTGATGAGATCGGTAGGAAAAGAGTTGCTAGCTAGTAGCTGGCAGTAAAGAATTCCGGGTTCAAGATATTCTGGACAAGGAGAAACTGTTGTCGATGAAACGAGGAAGGGGTGTTTTGGGAAGACTTGAACGGCCGTTGAGTTGATATGGTCCCGGAGTTTAGAAGTTGATTTCCCAAACAGTCGAAGGGAACTTGAGGTCAGTTGTGGCTATGTCCTAGGTGGATTTTGAGGAAACCAGAGTCATCTTTCCAGGGAAAATCTAAAAGGAAATCGGGGCCGATAGAGCGGTTATATCGCGAATTTCCTGTTTCCTCTCCTCTCCCCGGTTTCCCAATTGGAAACTTCCCACCCTTTCCTACGAGTTGCACTCATATGACCACCTCCTCAAGTCGCGTATGGCAAGTAATGCGCGTCCACAACGTCAAACTCGAAAATCTTACACCCTTCCTTCGTCGGCCCACACACCCACCACCACTCCGTGGGTGCATCATCATCGGGTCGGGCCTCTGTTTCTCTCCCATGAGATCAGGACAGCCAGTTGGAATTTTGGAATTTTTGTTGCCCCGCCCTTTCTTCCCCCTTGTCGAGCTGACTTCCGTTCCGTCTACAACTAAAATCTCGGGAGCTAGTTGGTTTCCGGTTTGTTTTGTCGGTTTCTGGCCTCTCGAAGAGAGACAACACATCTTTTGTCTAGTGGAAAATGAGTCTCGGGAGGAGGGGCAAATGGTACTCGGGACGGATGTACCCCTGGCACTAGCCTTTTAGTGCCCTTTTCCTCTTACCCTTTTCCACCGCCCATGTATTTTTTTGGGTCCCGAATACCTACCCAACGACTTTGGTCAAACCGTACAGTACACCGGACTGCAACAAACATACGTACTTCGGATGACCATTTCATTCGAGCGAATGATCAGCTTCACGATGAAACGTGATGTCGCGCCAACGCCAGCCAGTGCCGGCGAGCGTGAGGAGCAACACCGTTCAGCCAGACAGACGGGTTATCCGCATTTGCCTTTGCCGGTTCTACCCTTTCCTTTCCATCATCTCTGACGACAGACAGGACAGGAAGAAGGTTGGGCCACAGTTGCCAAGAGGTTATGGTTAGGTCATTCAGGTTCATGAGAGCGGCCTTCATATACCCGGAATGGAAACGCGGCGAGGAAAAGATTTGCGATGCCGATGCACCTTCTCCTCCCTCTTTCTCGGAGACGGCATGCGGTCCGGGTCAAGTGAAGCATGTAAGACTCCCCCCAAACTGCACTGCAACACAGCACCTGTTCGCTTTTTCCCAAGTCAATGGGGTGCAGGTGGGTGGGTGCGGAGAACCTGCAGTGGACGACGAACGAGGGGGAGAAAAGAGAATGTCGGGTGAGGTGGCTTGAGATGATGTGGCTTTCGCTGCTGCTGCTTTCATGCGGGTTTGGAAAAAAACAATGCGGTAGTGCAGCATACAGTAGTCTGCAGATTCAGACTCGTCCGAACGAGGAACTGAGTGGATGACTGCAGCAGCGTAGCATGGCTGACGGACGGGATGGAGACACTTGCCGAACGAAGGTTGAACATCGTGAAAACAAGGAGTCACCACCAGCTACATCCTACACATAACTTCATCCTGGGTTAACAAGCTCTTTGATACGTTTTCGTTTGGTTGATTATTCCAGGGCCCTGCTAGGGGGGCACTCATTGTTTTACTCGGGGGGCATTTATACCCCTAGGGGTTAGGGTTGTCTGTGTGTAAATATTAGGGTGTATTTTTAGTGATACCGCCTATGGTGTTAATAGCTATGTAAGGCGAGTAGTGCCCGCCAGCCGTGCCCGCTAGCCGCTTAGCCTAATTGCTAGCCTAGTCGTCGTACGTACCACCCTCCTTCTTAATATATTATTAATATTATTATTGCTAGTCGACAAAGATTATAGAATCAATCAAGATATTATATTCTATATAAATCTCTATACAAATTAATATATATTAATTGTAAATTATTATAAATAGTATTTATAAATAATACGCTATAGTATTAAAGTGCGTTGGCGGTCGCTCGAGTGTACTAGAGTTAAGTTTTCGAATGTTCTAGGGGATTTATATATGTAATAATAGATAAATTATTGGAATTGTCGTTTTTGAGCCTAGTTATAGACTTAGTGCTCTAGTAGTCGGTTTAATAATTTTACTACTCTTTGTCCTCTTAATAGTTGGCTCCGGGATAGGCGAACGTGTTGTAGTAGCCCTCTTGCGGGTAGGAAATTCGTCTTTATTGGAAGTAAATGGATTTGATGATTCTCTTCCCTTATTTTTTTTCTCCTTATTGATTACCTCCTGATTATTGTCGCTAAATGTTAGAGGGTCGGTTGAGTTTAGAAATTGGCTATCTAATTTATCCTTTGGTTTCTTTGTTATTAAAGAATGTGTTGTAGTATGTTGATTGTGTGTAGGGAGTTCTTCGATGTCGGATTCTTCTTCGTTGTCGTCCTTAAAATTAGAAAATTCTTATATAGATATGTAGCGCCGTATACTCTGCTTTAACCGTGGGGTATTGCCCTTGGGTGGAGGTGGTTTCTTAGCCTTTATTACTTTCTTTGTTGATTTCCCCTTTATTGATTTCCCCTTTATTGATTTCTTTGTCTCTTTCTTTCCCTTATCCTTCTTCTTATCCTTTATCTTTTTAGCCTTCTTGGTCTTCTTAGGCTTCTTAGGAGTAGGGGGTATAGTGTGTTCGGTTAGTATAGTAATTGCGGTATTCTTTTTGGGACGGTTACGAAGGCGCTTAGTAATCTTGGGCTCTAAAATATAGATATATAGGTCGTCTTTATCGAGGAACTTCTGGAAGTACTAGTGTTTATAAATATAGTTAAAACGAAAGGGTAGATCGTTATTAATGAGGTTGTAGATATTGTAACGGTAAAGGATATTATATTATTGAGTAGTATTGTAACTGTTGTTGTTAAAGTAGTAGAAATCTATATTAGGATCTTTCTTTTTTCGATCGAAGGCAATTTAGGTATATCGATATTCGTTAGTAAAAAGGTTTGAACATTTATAAAAGATTTTTGTAGTTACGGTTCTTATTTATAGTCGGCCTATAAAGGTATTCCTAATTCTAGTTTCTTCGTTAACTACTTTATACTCTTAAACCTTCTCCTGTTTTATAATTATTTCTTGAATGGCGGTAATTAGATTATAAAGGTCTAAACGCCCTATAAATATAAAGTTTTTAATGCTTATATTAGCTAACTTTGTAGGGGAAGTAACGATAGTATTAAAATTGAGATATTTATTAATAAAGTAACGTATCTATTAATATTTAATAGGCATTTAGACCTTCTAGAAGTAATGTAGAATTAAAGGTTAATTTTGAAACTCTTTTCTAAGTGTTTGCTAAGTATCCTAGAACTCTAGTTTAATCTTTGAATATGTAATAAGCTTCTATATTTCAAATATATTTATTAGGGTATAAGGAATAGCCTTCTTTTCAATATGGTTATTATTATAATTATTTATAATTTGAGTAGCCTTTAAGCGGGTAGTACGTAGTTTCGTTTGATTTATTATAGTAAGATTAGTATTTTTTCTATTTTTATCCTCTTTATTTAATAAGAACTTTTTATTGTTAGAGTTATCTTCGTCTTTTTTTCCCTTCTATTTCTTTTTATTATTAGATAGTATGTTCTTATAAATATGAAAGATATAGAGTTGTTATTAGATTTTAGGGAATATTTTTAATATAGCCCCTTTTATTTCTTTATTGTAATTAGTAATAATAATATTAGGTTTAGGGATATTATAATATTAGCGGAAGTTTTTAATACTTTAAAATAAGAAGGTAAAGGCTTCTTCTCTTTTATTATTAATAAGGTTAAAAATAGAGTTGAAAACTGTATTAATGTTAGTTGTGTTAGTAATTTATATAAGGGGGAACCGATAATAGTTGGTTAAGTATATGTTATTTATATTAATTACTTTTGGGTAGCGTTTTATTATTTCTATTATAGTGCTTAATCCCTATACGAAGGTAATGAACTGCTTATCCCTATTATAGATAATTTAATATAGAACTTTATTTTGATTAAAATTTCGAATAAAGGCGGTAGTCGGTTTATATTTATCGAGAAGCTCTATGCGGAGGCGCGCCCTTATATTATATATATCCTTTCTTATAAGGAATGTATTTAGGAATTGTTCGTTGATTATAGCGCTAATTTTTTTAGTTCAGATGGCGTTGTAGTGGGAAGTAGTTTCGATAATTTTGCGAACGTCGGTTATAAGCTTTATTTTATAGATTTGGGGATAGGCGGTAGGGTAAGAAGAAGGGTGGTTGTAGCTTTACTAGTTTTTGTTTTTATTTAGTCGAAATACTTAGCTATATTCTTTACTCTTTTTAGTAAAGGTACGCTATTTGTAATCGTATTTATAGGTAATTGTCTTATGTATACTGCTTAATCTAGAAGGACGTGGTTTACTATATCGATTATAGAAGAATTCGTATTGAATATATTTGCTATCCTCCTTCTTATTCCTCCTATTACGACGAATAACTACCTAGCTATATTTACTAGTAAATTCGTTAATTTTGTCTTAATACTCTTAAATAGTCTTATAGCCTTTTGTAATACCGCTAGGGGGATTCTCGAGTTTATAGTATTAATTGTCCTTAAACTGTTTATAGTATTTATTATTATCGCTAAATCGAGGGCGCTTAGGAGTAGAAGCTTAGGAAGACTTTATAGGAGTATAGGAAGACTTTATAGGAGTTTGGGAAGATTCTGTAGGAGTTTGGGGAGAATTGGTAAGAATTTGGGAAGATTTTGTAGAAGCCTAACGAGATTCGGATATTTTATCGGGAAGTAGGCGAGCGTATATAGATTTAGGAGGGAGATTTTGAAGGTTAAAGAAATTGTTATTATTATTATTATTGCTTATTAATTCGTTAGACGATATTTTAATCGTTATAGATGGTTGGCTTATAGTGTTAATTGCGCGCGGGCGATGTGATTGATTTTATTAGCGATTGATTTCGTTAATGTTTGGTGGTGAAAAGGGTAAAAGTTTAAAATTACCAAGTTTATATATTTGGTACGTGCAATTGGGTGGACTGGGTATGGCTGGTACGTGCAATTGGGCTGGGCGGCTGGCGGGTACGAGCCGTATTTTACGATTATTAATACTATGGATTGTATTACGAAATTATATGGCCTAATATTTACACACAGAYAACCCTAACCCCYAGGGGTATRARTGCCCCCCGAGYAAAACAATGAGTGCCCCCCTAGTAGAGCCCTTATTCCATCGGGTTCATTGGGTTGGGTTAACATCCGCTCGGTAGGGTCTCCCTTCCCTTGCCCCTCATTGTTGTCTCTGCCGCATCTCCGGATCGTGGAGCACGTAGCAGTTGTACGCCGCGAATTTTCAAATGGGATGTTTTGCGACGGGTTCACAGAACTCCGATCCCCAAAGGAAGCCAGGCACATGCAACAAAAGATCACGCCTTTGCGTCTGAAGCACGTATAGATATCTACGTGGCACCCTTCAGCCGGCTTGCATATTCGGCTTTACTGGCCAATCTGTGTTGAGCATAGAAAAAGCCAACATGTAAAGATAGTTGCTTTCATCCAATCGCAAAGCTATCCAGTGCGTTGGGTAAGCATCGTCGTCAGGAGATTTTAAGTGCTTGCATCTTCGACTCGCGTAGGATGTGCTTGTGACCCATAGCTTGAGCTTGCGGAATCTTGATAAACCACTTTATTCGGCATCGGTCAATCCCGAGATAAGATGGAGGATGTATATCGAAAAACGTCGCATATGCGGAAAGGTTTAACCCCAGCCATCTCTTTAGTTGCTCCTTTACAACCTTGCTTGATATGAAGTTGCATTTGTCAACAGCTCACCCTGTGGTTTCATCGTCGGATATTCTTCACATGAACTGCCAAGAAGAACCTAGCTTCCGATGCCACTCTGACCACCCTCTTCCGCTTTTAACAAGTAGGAAGTGAAAGGTGGGACGGGATCACCTCCGGGTCAGCTCCCGGAGATGCAATTGTGGAGAGGCCGAAGGATGATGGGTGGGGAGATGGGTAAAGCGGGATGGTAGTCGTAGGTATGAAGAGGGCCGCATGGTGCTTGAAAGACGTGAGCCCCCGCGAAGAGCTGGGTTACATATCACGGCGCCGAAACGGCGATGACCTTGTGAAAATCAGTAACCACCCTGGGTTTTTTCGTACCACCGATATCCAGGCAAGTTGCTAGCCGTAATGGGCACTTGCTAGTCCGAAAAACGAATATTGAGGCTCTGCTAGCCCAAATCAAGTGATGGAACTGATAAGTTGCATCCTCCATCAGATAATGGTTGGTGCATTTGTGATCATTTTTCTCCTCTTCAAACGTGTGACATGTCTCCTGCGTCTCCAAAATCCATGTTCATGCGGATAAAATGTGCATCGTAGCTGAGGCCTTTGAAGCAGAGGCACGCGATGATGTTCCGGTCCTTGAATGGCAGGTATTTACGGAGGAGAGGAACGTCTCTCAGGCTTATCACGTTCCTGGTCTCCGAGACTCCGGTCAAACGTGTTTCAGGTGGTGATGGTCGCTGCGTAACCTGACACGTCTTTTGGGGGCGAGACATCCACATGGCCTTTTGGTTGATAGCAGTTCGGATGTTTCAGGCGGTAGCTGATCGAGGTGTGATCTGATTCTCCCCGAGCTCCAAGGTATGCGAGGTTCTTCCCCAGATAACGGGCTCGTGCCCAACAGGGAAAACTATCGCCATGGCGCGGGGCTTGCATTTCTTCCCCATGTGGTTAGGCCGTCGGCTTTGGTACGTTGGGCATCAACTCATCAACGAGCTGACCATGTGAGTAGCCGCTTCGTTCCGGGTCGCGGAGATAACTCCTGCGCACGCACGTCCCTTCCAGAGCCAATGATCGGTATCGAAGAACATAACATCACCGTCAATCGCACTGAGCGGAAGTTGTGAGCCTGTAGACCATGGTGCTGGGTTCGTTCGCGATGTTTAGCTCCGTTTCATCTTGGACCGCAAGCTCGTCGACCACGAAGCGGAAGACAGGTAGATCGCTTAAGATCATCGAATCGACCACCCTGGGTTTCCGTGATCATTCGAATAACGAGTGGTCGTGAACGTCGGCTCAACGCATTGCTTCATTCTTCCGGACTGCAAAGCACCCTGGCCTTAGCGATGACATTCCTCCACTGGAGCTGTCCACCGCTCTCGTCGCCCTGCTTGATTATTCCCGGAAACGTGACGCAGCAGATCTCCCTATCCGACAAGCTCTCCTCGTCCTCGCCACCGATGTCCTCCATCATGGCTGCATCGAAAAGGACTCGTTGATGTGGCAGGATCTCGGGCATGGTGACTTTGAAGATGGCTTTCTGGACGACGAGAAGCCGTGACATGTCGATCGCGCCGTTGACAAGCTGTCTCAGGCCCTGATCCCGTGCCTCAGTGGCCTTGGTATCGACATCCGTGATTGTATCTAATATGTGATTGGCTTTGTTAACGAAGGCGTCGATAATGGCGGTTGTCTCGGCGTGTAGCTTCTGGTCGGCTTCCCGTTTCAGGATGGAGAGCGTCACGGCGCGCCACTGGTTGACAGACTCGGGTGTTGATGCTGGGTAAGCCAAAGAGGTCAGTTTCAACTGCATCTCCAAAGGTCCATGGAAGGTACCATACCGATTGCCCCAAGCATCCCCTCCGCCTCCCTAACCACCCGCTCCTGCTCCCCGGTCAACCCAACAAAATAAGCCCCAAACACCATCTCCACCAACAACCTTGACACCACACTCTGTATCAAGTGTATCTTGCCTCCCATCGCCAAAATCTCCTCAAACATCGGCACCAACCTCCCCAACTCCTCCCTCTGCTCCCCCGCCAACCCCCCATCAATCTTCACCTTCGCCCTCCTAAAATTCACCAACACCCAATTCTGCAACCCATTCCCCAACCTCGCCATGCCCGCCCCAAACACCTCATCACTAACCTGCTGCGCCGCCCCCGTCGCGTCCGCCCGCGTGCTGTTGCTCACCCACTCCTTCAGCCCGCGCATCTGCCTGCGCAGATCGCGGATCTCGTCCTCGCGCTCGCGCAGGCTCTGCTGGACGGCGTTCCAGCCGGAGCGGAGCTCGTCGCGCTCGGCGCGGAGGGCGTCGGCTTCGAGGCGTAGCAGGCGGAGCTCGTGCGCGGTGGTGGAGGACAGGGAGGAGAAGGAGGAGAAGGAGGAGAGACTGGAGGAGGCGTTGGTCAGGGCGTCGAGGGTGCGTTGGTACGAGAGCTCGAGGTGGGCTATGCGGTCGTCTTTTTGCTTGAGGAGGTCCTCGGTTGTTGTAGGTGTAGGTGTTGCTGATCTTGGTGCGGGTATGGGTGACGGCGAGGTTCTCATGCTTGAGCTTGAGCTGGAAGGGTCCGTTGTAGCTGTATTTGTAGTTGTAATCGTGCCACCCCCATCCATAACTATAAATCTAGTCCCGCGCGGCGTGCTTGTGCTACTGCCGTGGGCATCGGGAGAAGGAGAAGGAGAGAGTGCTGCTCGCGGAGGCGGAGCTATGGCTTGAGCCAAGCTACCCGGTCGTGGACTGCGAGTGGTGTTTCTGGATGGTGATGTTGACGGAGAGCTGGCATTCCGTAGACTGCGCATGAAGGAAGGACTGCGAGCACTTTCCGAAGAAACGCGGTGCTTCTCGGGAGTTCCCAGAGTCTTGCGAGGCATCTTGATGCTGTGAGTCTAGTCGACAAAGACGCGCTTGATTATCGTAGAGCGGAAAGGAAAAAGAACGCGCTCTGGTCGTGGCTTGGATCGGTACGCGGCATGCTGGTCTTCAAAGTCTCGTTGTAAGATGTCGTCGTTGTCGTGGTGTTTGCTGTTGATATCGATGTGGCGGTCGTTGTTGCCTGGAGAGCCAACGGTTGTCCGAACCACACAGAATGGAATGCACAAAGTTTGTTGGTCGCGACCACAATTTCAGTGTAGCCTCCTCTGTACCTTCCCCTAGAGGTACCTAGCCTTGAGCAACTTGAAGTCGATGAACCATTGACAAGTTGGGTCACTCTTTCCCAAGTTTCTTTCTATTCATCACCTGGTTAGCTTTCAGCCCTGTCGTTCACGCCTGCCGCCAACAAGTCCCGTGGTCCCCTAACCCCTGTCAATTCATCCTTCCATTTCACGGTTCGGCGTTCGTTCCAAAAAGTGGGGCCCTTCGATAGAGACATGGGACAGGACAAGGATCATGGTCTGTCGCCGTACCTTCAGCAACGGCGGGCAGCTCCGTTGACCAAAACATGGCATTCAGGGGTTGACCCATGGAGCCCCTCTGCCCCTCCTCTCGAACCCATATGGCCGAACATGTAGGTACTTGTACGTACAATGTACAGCTTCGGAGCTTACACACAGTAGATACAACCGTGGGAAGAAGAACCCAAGCACGATACAATGTACGATAGCCTAACGGGAGATCTACGGCTATCTTTCGATCGCTTCAGTCCTCTCACACTTGAAGTTAGCGTGGCTCGTGGATACCTCGGGCCTTTGTCGGACTGGATCGAGGCGTACCGATTACCAAAACCTCTCCCTCTTTGGACTATAACCGTAGTTCATCAACCTCTAAAGTCCGATGATTCAACGGGATCTTCAAAACTCAACCTCCACCTCAACCTCATAAGCCTCATCAACCACCACCCCATCCACCATCTCCTTCTTCGCCCCCATCTTGCAAATAGCCACCTTTTCCACCTTGACGTCCTCCATCCACGTATGCTCCTCATACCTCTCCAGAATCTCTCTCGCGTCAATCGTCAGTCTTTCCTTTCTGTTGCCTCCCCTATGACCGCCGTGGTGACCATGGTGACCATGGTGACCATGGCTTCTCTTCTTCCCTCCTCCTCCACCTCTATTACCTCCCGCTTGTGCTTGCTGTTGCTGCTGCTGCTGCTGCTGACCACGACCCTTCACATAAATCGTATTAACAACCGTAGCATGCAACAAAAGCGGTCTCCCGCCTTCCTCCATCATCAACCCCTTCTGCACAAACTCCGCCTTGACGTTCTCGCAAAAGCGCTCGAGGTGGCCGAGCGGGTCAACGGGCGGCGCGTAGAGCACCGCTGCTTTGGAAGGTGATTGCATCGAGTGAAGACCCCTTAACGTGATCTTCAGATGTTCCTCCTCCTTCATCTCTGTTTCAGACTGAGGCTGAGGTTGGACGTCCCTAATAACCGTCCCCATCCCAGCCTCCACCCCCTCGCCCTTCTCTTCCGCCGTCCCAATAGCAACAGGTGCACCACCACTGTCAAGATCCTGCGGCACCGGCACCGCCGTCACCTGCGTCTGTGCCTGCCTCAACACCTCCTGCCAAATCTTCCTCAGCTTCAAGCTCTTCAGCAAAGCCTTGGCCTCTTCCAGCTTCTCCAGCCCGCTCAGACTTCCACCACTTGGTGGCTGTTCCTCGCCACCACTCTTACTTCTGCTCCTGTCTCCGCTTCGGCTTCGGTCCCTGCTCCCGCCATCTTCTTGCGGTCCGTCTCTTTCCCCCCTTCCATTACCCCCAATCCCGCCGCCACCTCCTCCTCCCCTCCCCTCCCTAGCTGGTTTTCCAACCTTCGGCTCCAAAAAACTCATAACCCCCAACGTCAAATGAATCGTCCCCACAGGCCTAATGGCTTCCTCCGGCACCGGCAACGCTCCGTAAGCGCTGGAAGGGTTGGGGACCGTCACTTCCTCCCTGAAGGCGGCTAGGCTGCGGGTGAGTTGAGGTCGGGAGGAGACGGTGACGAGGGGGATGCAGAGGAAGTGGGTTGGGGGTGGCTTTGGTGGCATTTTGGGTTTCTTGTTTTGGTTCTGGTTCTGGTTCTGGTTTCGGTTGGTGGTGGTGTTGTTGTCTTTGCCTTTTTCTTTGGGGTTGGGGTTGGATTTTGTGTTGGCTGTGTCCTCGCTTGCGGGCTGGGGTTGTTGCTCCTGTGCTGGTGATAATTTCGATGGTGATGATAATGATCCAGACGCAGCTGAGGCTGCTGGTAGTGCTTGTGTCTTTGACTCCTCCATTTGGTGGTGTTGATTAGTTAGGTACTTCGGCTGATATCTCCTAATTGGAACGAGACCTGATATGGTAAAACTCCGGGAATGGTATGGTTTGAGTAAGTGATGGGGGACAATGCCGATAGGGTACTTTGGTGTTACTTCTTTGTGTGAGGTTCAAAAGCCCCCTGTAGAGGTGATTATGTAGGTATGACTGGTATGGTTGGTGAAGTATGTGAATAAGCACTAGTCCACACTTGATGTGTTGACTCGGCGATATAAGCTTTAACTCCTCGTCAATCAAGCTTTCCAAGCCTGGAAAGCTCCGTGTTGATGCTTCGTTGATAGTTCTGAGTGCTGAACAGCAACCAGACAACCTGTTGTTACTGATTTTAGGAGCCTTCTTCTTTGCACCTCGCTACCAAATAATGGCCTAGTTGTCAAGCGGGGAGCCTGTGATGGCGATGTCGGTACGATTTTGGCGATTTGGAAGCGGGTCGGAAAATGAGCGATTGATTATGTTTGAGTGCTTACAAAGCTGACCATCAATATCCGGTCGTGAATGTGGACGTCAGACTGGTCGGCGATCTGGTGCGAATCTGGGTTCGGTGTTCAATGAAGTTGATTTCATTGCCGGCCGGTGGACGATCAGCCGGACCTCCGTCTTGCCATTGATGACGTTTCCATCTCGAGAATAAACGGAGGTAAGGTCCGTGCGTTTTCAAGCCTACCATTTTTACCGGAAGTCTCCGAGCCATATCGCCGTAGGCCTTGTCCCTTTCCCAATCGCGAGAACGAACTCGGAGCAGTTAGCCCAACCACTACCCTCGGACGCAAAGAACAACTTGAGGATGTTACATGATATATACTATCTGCATGAATCGGATCCGATACCCGGGAAACCGCTACTAACAAAGGCTACTCCTGTCTTTAAGAACCGTGACTACCCCCTAATCCACCAAGCGACAAACAACATTTGAACATCCCGATATTCCAACAAGCAAAAGGGTCCAAAACAGAGACCATGCTGGAATATCTTTCCCACCTGTACCTCGGGATGGTAAGCCTGCTATTCCTCAAAGCCTTCCCGTGACCATCCCGCAATGCCCTTTTCAGCGCCCCCATGAACCGTGCGTCTGATCCGCAGAACGCCGTCGGTGCGCATGCCCACGCGTGATGATCATGGCTCCCATAGTTCCAAGCCCTGCGGAATGGCTAGGTCTAAAAAGCCCCTGAATTCTATTCCGATTCGCGTCTTCTAGACTGCTGTAATTTTTTCCGCGTCCCGCCCATCTCGACCTACTCGCCCGGAGGAATGCCATGCTCTGGTGTCGGCGAAGCTGCTCCAACGTAGGCAGGCAGGCATGCTTGCCCTCATCGCCCAACAAAAGCGCCAGATGTGGGCACGGCAAACCAGAGGAGGGTATTGTAAACCATCCTAAATCCCACTATTCGTCATCTGGCTGGAAGAAGCCGTGTGTTTCGTTCAACATCATGTCCGCCAGCACGTCTTTGTCGTTCCTGGCTGTCTTGAGGGCAGCCCTGATCTTCTCCAGGCAAACTTGTTCGTTGGGCTCCGCAGATCCATCAACTCTGAGCTTGTGGCCGTATTGTTGGATAACTTGGCACGAATCCCTGATCTTGTTAAACCCGAGAGTGGCTGAGGAGCCCTTCAAGAAATGGCCCAGACTCGACAGCGTCTCGAGCCTCTTGCCGTTGTCGAGCTTCTCGTTGTTCCTGATCAGACGACCCTCGTATTAGCTCTGGTCCTCTAGAAGCGTCAAGTCAAGCTCGCACAACATGACGAGCACCCAAAGAGGACAAGGCGGCCCTGATCCGGCTCAGAGCACTTACAGAACCTCCTCAATCTTCACAAAGGTCTCTTCGGCTTGGTCGAAGAAGTTGGTGACCAATGACTTGCTGAACTCGCGCTTGTCGTCATCGTCCATCTCTAGGATCTGTTCAAAGATCCCATTGTCGACGTGCTCTCCGAAATCCGGCATTATGTCTTGATCTTCCTGTGTATTTGCGCTCGTGGTTAGTTGCCGATCGGAAAGAGGAGTAGACCCAAAGCTGCAGCATTGTCGACGAACCCTATCGTCATCGTAATGTGAATGCATGGTGGACTGCGGAAACCGAATGCAATACAAAGCGCGTTGACGTAATGGAACCAGAGAAAAAAAGTTTGGGAGAGGAGTTCAGCCCCGACGAGGCCGGATAGGGGGAAGGGGRGGGGGGATGGGGGAAAGGGGGAGACTGCTTTTGTTCTTCTTCTCTCCCCGGGCCGCAAAGTGCTCGGCGACTCGTGTATGAACACACCAAGGTGGAAATTGTGCAAGTGTGTAATGTAATGCCTGGGGACTGCATGTAGCACGAACCTTGTGAGGAGGGGACCCGGGCGTCTGCTGATCTGGAACGGGGAGGGATCGGGGGCGCGGGGAAGATGCAGAATGCAGAAACGCAGATGGAGAAGAAGCTCGAAGAGGGAAGGCTTACACGACGGGGTCGAGGTCAGTTTCGAGGTACAATGGAAACTGAAGAAACAGCACGGTGACGAGGATGATGGGAGTGCGGATGATGTTGTGTCGAAAACGGGAGGCGTCACACAGGAGAAACTTACATGTACAGGCCGTCGAAGGGACGGCGGGCGGGCTGGAAAAGAGGCGGGCGGCGTCTGACGGACTAGCGACAGCAGATTGCGAGGAGACGGCGTTGACAGGGGTGAGATTTTCGGGATTCTTATTTGCGCGCAGTCACCGGAGACCAGCGAGGTGCGGAGTGAAGGTGGGGCCCAGCCCGGGCTTTAGTATAACAACGGCGACAAGCACTGGAAGAAGGGTTGGAGGGCGTGGAGGGTTCAGAGGGTTCAGAGCAGATGCTGGAAAAGGCAGCGAGATAAAAAAGAGGGTCGATCAATGGAGGCGACGATAACCGTTCAGCGGCTCCTGGGCGACGATCCCACCGGAACGCAGAGCGAGCGCAGAAAAGACCAACGGGCAACGGCGGGGAGGGGCTTTGGCTTTGTCTTAGTTTGGACAACAACAGTTAGACAGGCGGGGCCCAGGGGGGTTGATGAGGCAACACAGCCTTGACGTTTTTGGTCAAATATGTCAAAGTGTTGACCTTTCAAGGTGGCCGATGTTGATGTTGATGTTGAATTGGTGGTGCAGGTGGGAATGGTCAGAGGCAGATCAGAATGTGTTCAATGACGAGGTGACGGGAAGTGCTTGGTCTTTAGGGTTCAAGGTGACGTTAGGTTGAACATAAAGGAGCTCGCACAGGAACCTGAACGGGCACGGGCAGTCAAGAGCTGAGGTGCTGAGGTCAGGAGGAGAGGGTCCAGGTCGGGACGGAAGAGAGATGGACCTGATGCCAGATGCCCCTGGCGTGGGAGATGGGCAGCACATGCACTGGACAAAGAGAAGAAGAAGAAGAAGCGAAAAGGGTCCTCCTTCCCAGCAAGACCCTCCTCCCGTCATGTACCGTAACGAAAGGTAGCCTTCTACCTAACTGCAAAATGTTTAGCTTACCCCTCGCATGGTCGCGTGGAGGGTTTGGTCCAGAGGTTCCAGGTTCCGTGTGGAATTCTGGCGCCGGCGGGGTGGAGCGCCTAGTACGGACCACGGAGCCACGGTACCTCAAAGGTAACCAAAAAGACAAAGATGGAATCGTACTTTCACGTATCAAGATCAGTAATCTGTATCCCGTGCCTTATAATGACGACCTATGATACCGCCTAAGTCTGCCAATGTGAAAGCTGTGTCAAGTGGCTTTGAGCTGCCCCGGTGCTGGCGCCCAGCTGAACCACCTGAACAATCTGAACCAACTGCAAACCGATGATCAAAGACTGCGAGTTTGTCACTGGTCTAAAAGGTCTCGGAGTTGGTGGTCATTGGCGCTGGAAAGGAAAACGATGAAAGATCCGGAATGGAGGGACCCGAAATGATACGTCAGTTGGTAACCTTCCTGCAGTGGCAGAAGCGGGGGAAGTGGAAGGATGAAAAGAACAATGAAAAGAAGGTTGCTTCCACGTTGTTACCCCAACCTCGATGTTAGCCATTCCGGGGGAGTTGCACGGGTTGCACTAACTGGCTCGGGCCGGTCTCTACGGTAAATACCTGTAGTATACACGACTCGGGTGAGCTCCCGCTTGGGTACCTACCTCAGCTACCTCCAAGCTCCAATATCACCAAAAATGTCTTATGGGTCCCAAGTGGTAAGGTAATTGCGCATCTAATCGGTACCAAGTGTGACAAACGGGAAAACGGCCAGGCATGGCGGCGTTGGGCGCCGTCAAAAACAAGGCATAACATTTTCCATCTCCTTCTCTACTGTACAAGTCAGGCCACATTTGCAGGAACCATTGAGAAAAGGAGGATAGCGGCTTGCCAGGGCTGCATCTCGAGTGCTACATGCAGACAATGCAGGCCGTTTTGGCTTTTCTTTTTTTCGCGATAGAGCCGGACCCTTGATGCCCTTTTTGCTGACCACGAGTCCCGAGAATCCAATTCGTCCAAAACGCATCCCCCGTTCCGTTTTCGGGCGGCATTTTAAAGTGCTTGGTGGCAGACTGGTCGTAGGCTGGTGGACAGGCTGTGGATTATCGCAACATGGGACAGCCTTGGGGAGACGGAGTTCGTGATGGAGGCCGAAAGGATATCCACGACGGCGTCGACTCCACCAACCACCGCACATTCCACCTCATCGCCGTGACCAGTTCGATTCCATGATCCCATTCCGATCAAAAGCACCGCCTACTCCCTTCTCCGAGTCACGACGCGATCGGGATCAGGACGCTGCGTTGCTTCATCTCGAGATCTTGGGAAACCTGTCAACAAACTTGCTCAACCTGCTGGATGGTTCTTTTGCTGATGTTAGGTTCTATTGTAGCTTTCATGGGACCATATGGAGTGGTTGGACTTCGAAAATGTGTGCCACAGTTTTTTTCTCGGTTGATATCGGTATCCTCAGCTGTTCTTTGTCCACTTTGCCAAGTCAACAGGCGCCATCACATTCACATCGCACAATGAGACATGCCCACAAGACAAGCTTTGACGGCCATTCGACAGCCTCGAATCATTTGCGCATCTTAACATCCCATAATAACGCCGATAAAGATAATGGTGGGACCGAAGTGTTAATCTGATGATGTATGTAAGCCATGTTCCATGGTTTATTTTTACAGTAACGGGGCGGTACGTATTATTGCTTCGAGGTCAGTCGTTGGTTTTCGCAAATGTGCCTGGTCCTCTTCGCGTGCATCCCGTCCCAGCCGTGCTTCACCCAAACACATGTGCAGCCGATGTGAGCTAGGTTTCGCGCTGATGTAGATGGAGGTGGAAATGATCGTCGGCTTCCATGCTCTTTGTGCTCCGGCAGAGATCTCCAACACTGGCTGTGATAGGCTGACTACAATATCGTACATCAGGCAGCGTTGCTGGGCGTGCTGGATCTCACGTGAGTTGAGTCTGATGACGGGCTGAACGGACATCTTTTGACACAAAAGATCACTGTATTCAGGATAAACGGAAGTCGGAACATTCGCCGGTGAGGTGGGAAGAAAGCAAAGTCGTGACTCGGGAGATGAGGGGCACAGAGCACCGGGGTCGGGACCAGGACCGGGCCGGTACCTGGCAACCGTGTACAGTACCGACTACGGAATGGCCTCCGAGCCTGTCAGCGCAGAATTCCCATCTCCTTTTTGACAGACCCGACATCAGACTTCCAGCTCGATGCAATTCCCGTCAATGCAGCATCGCGAGTGTAGCACTGGATACCCTCATGCGAGCTACCGTTCAGACCGTCTTCCCAAACATCAATTCATCCAAGTACCATTTGCCGGTTGAGCCACGGGCAGCTGGGCCTCCTCCCCGCTCAACGCAGGGTCCATACCGTATGTTTCAATGTTACCAAATTCCATACCGCACACCCACCTTCTTCAACCAAGTTGGCCCCCAGCAAAATATGCGTTTGACAAGAATCTATGACCTCGAAACGTTCTTCACGATGCCTCGCCGAATCTTCCAGATATTTCACGATTCGAGTGAAAACAAGAAAGACGGTTTCTATGCAGTCCAAGTGTCGAACCATGCTACAAGAACCGAGGAGATGCGGCGCGTAGCAGCAATACCTATGATACCATCTGGCGGTACAAAACCAGCTCCGCGCGTTTTGATACGACAATTTCTCTCCTGTCCCTTGTCCTTTGGGACCACGGGATGGTTCCACGAGAAGCCAAGAAAGAACCAATTCACAAAGGGTCCTGCATCGAAGCCTACCATGCACCGCGCGATGCAGCAGCATGCCAGCGCAGTCGGAGGAGGAGTCAGGACAGGTGATGGTGGAATTGGCTGACCCAACACCACCAACCATCACCAACCTACGCAAACACCCCCCCCTCATCGCGAACAGAGGCCCCTCCTCAACCATCCAATTCACGGTACAAGTCCCTCACAGAGCCCACGAACGAAACAGTCGTTACACATGACAATTCCAGCGCATGCTCCGCGCTGGCGGGGATGACCTTGCGGAGGCTGCGGAGGAAACTGAACGGTATGGAGACGATGGATACACTATCGGAAGTGTTCACCAGAGCCGCGGCACGTGCGCGGGTCTGTTGTCTGCGTTTCTTCCGTTCGTTCCATCCGCTGCGGAAGGCTTGAAACCTATCTTTGCGATAAGGCCCCCTTGATGTTTGTTCCCCTTTCTTGCACTCACACACGCTGCCACCCGGCCCGACGCTATGGCAGGCACACATTCTGGTACCGATCGTATGCCAGCCAACTTTCCAGTGATGGATGAAAGCCGGAATCTTCACTTCAGCTGACGTTCCCGGAGCATCTGCGGGATCTGCGCTGCGCCGGAAGAAAAGGAAAAAGTCAAAGAAAAAAAATGGGATGAGGGGTCCAACATGGGCTTCAACCCCACCACCACAGGAGCTCCGCTACCCCTCCGTAGGTCCCCACCGAAATCCATTGCGCGCGAAATCCGGCGATGGTGAGCCAGTCAAATGATGGGAAACGATGGCGCTTTTCCTCATTCATCCTTCCGTTGCCCAGGGTGAGGTGGGCTACCCGTGGCCATTGTACCCACTCCAGTGAACGTTTCCTCGCCGACGTCATTCCGCCTCTTGACAGACCACTTGCGTCATTGGTGGCACCGCTTATGCATGAATCCTTGGCATAACCTTCTTGTGGTTTGGCGTCCCGCTAAACCGATAACCCCTTGGTGGACTCGACCAAAACGGTCCAAGCTTCGCCGCTCACCGTCCAATTGGGACTTCCGTTTTGGCATCTCATCCAATCACAGTCCGTCGTCCAAGGAAGGAACGACTTAAACCTTCACTTCCAAGTGGAAGTCACGATGACCTCTACGCCTTCCAAGTTGTAGACAGTGCCTTCCAAGTTAGCAAGCCTGGGAAATTGGATTTAACAAAAAGGCAATTCAACTTTTGCTGCTGCGTGGAATCTCATCTTTCACTTTGCAACATGTCAACTTTCTTCCTCCAAAAAAAACGGACAACTTGATTCTCATCATCTCCAACCGCCAACCTTCAACACCGAACCTACTGCGTATTACCTGACTCGAGCGCCGACCCGATACCATCCACGATGACAAACACCAACGGAGCTTTGATTGTTCTTTTGCGGTCTAGACCTCGCCGACCGGGTTTCGGCACAGCACGATGACGGTTTATGGGCACTCTACTTACACCATCCTTGGAAAGTCCGGCGAGGATCATCTTTCTCTGACGAGCTCATGCCCCTATTCGGGCTCCCAAACAAGCCAACGATTACACGCCCTGACGCCCGAACCGATACCTTGTGTCCATCGTCCATCCTGCAAACCGCCCGTTGTGGGACCCTACTACGGCTCCCGTCGCTCCCATGGCTCCCATGGATCCGATGAAGGATCATCATCATGGCCGCCCTCATCAGTTACGGAGCACAGTACCTACGATGCGGACTCGGCTTTGCAGTGTGTCACCCACAGCGTCTTGTTACGAGTCACAGACATTCTTCTCATTCTCAGTTCCAAACATGACTGGCCGAGAAGAAGAATGACCCTTTGACATGGGCCTCATACGCTGAGCCAAGAAGAGCCTTTCATCCAGCACAGTATCCGATCCAGCAGTTACAGCTCTTGGCCAACCGCCCCTTCGGTTAATGAGACCCGCAAGAGAAAGCCTATCTGGTCCAAAGTCCTCGCGTAGGGCTGCTAGAGTGTGCTTCAGGAAATGCTTAGCATGTTCTACTAGTGCCGCGCCAAGGAGAGATACTATGCAGACATGTATGAGACGGAGCGGGAATGGCATCACAAATTGCATCATGCTGCAACTACTTGGGATATGGGTCGCATCTCTTTGTGGTTTTGGGGTGAGAAGGTTTTGTCTTGACTGGCATGAGGCGAGTGTCACTCTATCTACTGTTTGGTGTCCCTCTCCTTCCCCATCCCGATATATACTTAACTTCGTTTTCGTCCTCATCTACGGCTAGCTAGGGTGTGCAGCACAAGCAGAGAGAGAGATTCTCAGCCATTCTGCGCGAGCCGGAGCTGTCGCCGAGAAAAGGAAACGGTTCGGGGTGTCCCGTCGGGATGCTTGTATCGGATCGTATTTTCTTAAGCACTGGCTTTATTGCCGTAACAAGCCAGAATGCACTAACTATCGGAGGCGGCCATCAGCTCCGACCCGCCCCGTTTGGCGGAGAATGCGTTAACACGGTAGCTGACATCCCCCCCTCTTTAGGCGCCGTTTAAAGCCTCGTCGGCTGTGGGCAAGGGATTTGAGACTGGTTGCAGCCTAGCCTGCCCAGCTAAAGCCACATTCGGGATTCGGTCTGTTGCGTTGTGGGATGAGCATTACTCCATGATAGCCAAGTCCGCGACAAGGGCCCAGTGGAGAGGGATACGAAAACCAAAGGCCATGGAGAGACATGTCGACAGCCAGCCTGTCCAGTGGCTAGTCGCCGATAAAAATCTCGAGAACACGAACAGCCTACATTGCAGACACACAAATTCAAAACACTTTGCGTTCGAGAAGAGGGGAAGGGTGAAGCGGTCCAAAATCCCGCGACCAACCTGCATGCACAGCAACACACACACATGCATAGTAACACTTGTTCCGAGAAAAAAACCTGTTTTTGCCCTCCTCATTCGGATCCAGCTGGGCAGCAATCACACTCAYGCTCTCTCCACATTTGCCGGGGGGAGGGGAGCACAAAAACGGGAGAGGAGGAGCACATGGACCGGACGGAGGAGCCAAGAGGAGGAAGCTCCGACAGGGTAGGTAAACGGCAGCACGGCACACCGTTCCTAGCTGAGAAAAGTGAGACAAGGCACGCGGAGACAGGAAGGTCTAACGGTAGGTTTGGCAGGCTGCGATCGAGATAACGGAGGTAGGTCGGTAGAGCGATGCTAAATAAAGCTACTGGGGAGCATATAAAGTGAGAGCGAGGCCATACGGGGCTGCGAAGCCTCATGGGAAGGGGACAAGGGATCTGAAACGGCAAACAGACGAACAGTTGTTTGCTGGGGAGATCTTCGCGCTACAGAGTACGCAGGACAACACGAAAAGGAAGACCGCGCGCGACTTATCACGAGATACAAGTGAGCGCGTGTCTGATTCTCAAACAACCAACGCAATATTCAAGCCCTTCATGAAAGATCTCATGGCAAAATAGTGGAGTTCGGGAAAAACCAAGAGTTGTCTAGCAAAAAAAATCACAGCAAAAGAGCAGAAAAAATATATGTGATCAGCAAGAGAGCGAATGGAAACAGTAGGAAGCAATCAACTTGAAGGGGAGAACATCATGTGCTATAGCCCTTAACCTGAGAAAATTTGTTCACGGCCGCGTCTCTTGTCCACCACGGCCGGCCCCGTCCAGCAAGGCGCTCATCACCGTGAGCCTCTCTCTGACAGTGGGACCAACTCCACGAGCTATCAAACGGAGCAAGGTGAGTATCTCCCCGGCCTGCCACTATTTATCCACAAACCCACACGTCAAGGAAGACAGGACCACTCGGAAAGTTGCCTAAGCCCTTACCCAGGGGAAGTGACAGACTAGCATAGTAGTTGATCAGCTAGGTGATTTACAAATCCATATACACTAGTGTAACAATGAGAGGAGTGATGGAAAATCCTGTCCGCGGCTCGAAAAAAGGTGTGCATAATGTCAATGTCAAAGCCATGAAGCCGTACCGACGATCATGACATAACACCCAGACCCCTACACGACTATGGGGTAGATCACATATCGGCGTTCCTGGTGTAGATCGGAGAATGAGCATGGGTGGGTCAAGCCCACTACGTAGGTCTAGTAGGTGAACATCGATGGTAATAAGGGTTGATCTCAATGGTCCGAGGACGCTGAGGCATAGACAACAGGAAAGAATGTACATACCATTCTATCGTGGAATGCTTCACATGGACAGATGGTTTGGCCCATGATGATTTCTACCATATCCCGAGTCAAAACTAGAACCAGAACTATGTCCGTGATGAGTAGATGATGACCTGACTCACTCACACAGTCTCCCTCACTGATTGGGTGTGGTTCTGGCTTTCCTGGGTGTACCGGGTGGTAGATGATAAAGAGGATATATAATAGGGGCCGGGGCACCTTCAACATGAGATGGGTTGGTCTGTGGACTAGCGACTCAGGGCCGGACCTCTGACAAGGGATAGAAACGGGGCTTAGTGATGAGTGCGGGTATCTTGATACCTCTAGGACCTTTTAGTAATACCATGTATCTCTACCCCCTATCTTGTCTCTGAGCGTCGAGAAAGAAGAAGTAGTGATTGAGGTTACCATGGACAACGAACGATGGGGGCATGGGAAGGATGAAATTGGGAACATGGGGAGCAAGTACCAACAGGGCCACTTGGCCATGAACAGTTTATATAATAAACGACTTGATGCAGTAATGGTGTAGGTAGAGCCCCATTCGAAGGATATATGTGGTCAATATGGTCATCCATGGTAGCCAAGAAGGGAGATGGTGCGGTGTATAGAAGCTTCGTATTTCGAAAGGACAACCGTACCCAATCAAGTCATGAGATGACAAGTAAACAATAACCCCTATAATGTAATGTATGAAGAACAAATCCAAAAACCCGCCATCCTAGACTCCGTTCCCGCTTTATATTACCATCATCTGTATCTTTCTCTTTCGTTCTTCTTCATTAGATCTGCAGCCGCATGTTATGTTCCCTCAGAAAATGACCTTAGACGCAACAG
The DNA here is from genome assembly GCA_009802275.1 of Neurospora sp. CHS-2018a. Lineage (NCBI taxonomy): Eukaryota > Fungi > Ascomycota > Sordariomycetes > Sordariales > Sordariaceae > Neurospora > Neurospora sp. CHS-2018a. Next base: position 755,968 of record RAKG01000043.1, read on the forward strand.
TCAACAACCAAGCAGCATCATGCCACGTCCCGCCCTCCTCCTTAGGCGGGGGCACCCGCTCATCCACCAGCTTCGACAGCTGCGCATCCTCAAACCGCCTCTGCTCCCTCCTATGCTTATCATGCGGCCGCCTCCTCCTGTCCTCACTCGACGAGTCCGTCTCGGTCGTCGACCCATCATCATCCTCCGTCAACTGTCCCTCCGAGTGTTGTCTGCTACCATACGCCAGATGATCGTCGTCATCGTCATCGCGGTCAGAGTCCGAGGAATCCTCCTCGTCGTCCTCCTCCTCAACGGCAAACAGCTGAACACCCAGCACGCGTCCGAACCAGGAGCCGATGTTGCGGTCCTTAACTAGGCGGCGGACGGCGATCTCGTCCTCGACGATGGAGGCCGCGGCGTCGTTGTCGAGCAGCAGTTGTTGCTGGTTGTAGTGGGCCAGCTCGAGCTTCTCGTCGAGGTTGACAAAGTCCGGACCGGGCCCGTTGTTGTCCTCGTCGTCCTCTTCTGTGATGCCCACCTCGTGGTGTTGGTGGTTATTGTACATGCCGTGGTGGTGGAAGTAGCCGGCGCTGTGCTCGAGGGCGTGGCGCTCGTTGGGGGTGCGGGCGAGCTGGGTTCGGCTGCCGGTGCGGCTGCCCAGACGGCTGTGGATGGGCGAGGTGGTGGTGTAGTACTCGTCGTCGATCATGTTGGTGTTGTGGCCGGTGGAGATCACCAGGCTGCCTCGTCGTGAGGCATTGCGGCTGGCCGCCCGGCTGGCGTTGCGGGAGACGTTGCGGCTGGCGATGCCGGCGATGGCGTTGGCGGCGGTGTTTTGGAGGAGCAGTTCGCGCTCGCGGGCGAGCTCTCGCTCAAAGGCCTCCTCTTCGGCGTTGTGCAGGCCGGTCAGGGAGGTCGAGCTGGCGCGGGAAGCGAGCCATGATTGGCCCTTGGACTCGCGGGTCTCGGTGGAGATGAGGGCGCCGGCGCGGAGGAGCCAGTCGGATAAGTTGCGTTCGTTGTCGGCAGCGACGGCGGCGGCACTACGGCGCTTGTGTGTGGGGGAAGCGGCTCCGCTCTTGCTGCCGAGGTGGGTGGTCGACTTGGACTTGGGTAGTCTGGCGGTCGGAGCAGACTTTCCGCGGGAGTGATTCATACCGGTACCGGTCATGGTAGCGGCGCGGGCGGGGTGGGGACCGGGCGAATGGGAGATCAGACGAGGGGTAGCCGGAGCGGATTTGCCCTGAAGGTAGGAAGTACTGTGGGATACGGGCTCGAATTGCTGTTGGTACTGCTCGAGGAAGTCATCGTTGTCGATGGGGAGCTTGGAAGTCAATGGAGCAAGGGAGAGGTGGTTGAGGTTTGTTGAGGAGCGGTTCTTGCGCCGAGCGGCGTGCGAGTGTTGGTTGTAGGCCACGTCCATGATGATGGTAGTGATGATTCAATTCACTCCTTGGAAATGGGTTATGGTTGGAAGCAATTGATGGATGGACTGTGTAAGTCAAAAGTGACAGTCCGGGGTAGATAAAGAAGATAAGAAGAATCCGGGGAAGCTGTGATTCAGATAGCAAGCGGTGTAACCACCCGCAATGTTATGATTGACGTTATGGAGCGGCGCGGGGACCAGGAACAGGAACGACACTCTCCGAGGAATCAAGCAGGGCCGATCCCAGATATCTAGATGTTGGGAGTGTAATGAAGTACGTAAGATGAAGCAGAGAAGAGGCCCGTCCGTGATGTGTCGGCCGATGGTTGGGTATAAATATCAGATTGGAGTTGTTGACTTCGGACGATGCAAGTGTTAGGCCAGTGCAACTAGCAGATGGTCGGGTGCAATGCTCCGATGCGACCAAGATGTAAAGCCGAGTTCGTCCGGTCGGTTTCGCCTCGTTTCTCGCGTCTCGCTTGTTGACTAGTCAAAGTAGTGTAGTGTAGAGTCTAAAAGGCTTGGGTGATGGATGTGACAGATGGAAAGAGGGTTGATGGATGAATGGAATTGCCCTGTTTATTTATTTGTTTTTATTTGTTACGAACGATAACAGTGCTCCGAGTCGTTCTGTCCCCGTCTTGGTTTTGGTTTCGATGGTCGTTCGTTCGTCTGGGTCGCTCTCCATGCTTCCCCCTTGTCGCGCTTTTGGAGGTGCAGAGGTGGTCATGGCAGGCAAATCGAGCAAAGCGGCAGATCGCGATGATCTGCGATTGGTCAGAGTCTTAGCTGTGGTGGCGCCACCGTCAAAGCTTCTGGACCTCACCCAGCTGCACACACTTTGACTTGATTAATGTACCGAGTACATGACAGCCGCACGTTTGACATGCACTCAGTCAAGGTACCTGGGTACCTACGGCAGACGTTTTCCTGCTTCCTCCTCCAGCCACAGTCGAACGCATCAAGCTAACAAATTTGAGATTGAAGCTGCATCTCCCTTGCTGTTCCTGCTGTTGTAATACCCAAAAACACTGCTGTCAGTGACTGCCAGTGACTGTTCCTGGCTACCGGTGTGTATCAACTTACATATCAAGGCATTCAACGGCGGCTACCTGTAGCACTGCAGAGGGTCCTCTTCCGAGATCAGATGTTTTTCGGCCAGTTCCTGTTGCTGCAAACTGGATTTACTGTCGTCTCTGCGTCTCCAATACCACCGCAGTCAAAACACCATCTTTCGATCGAGTGACCGAGTTTCCATTTTACGAACCCTTGGTTGCGTCAGAAGTTGGAGATCGGTTCAACGCAATTCGACCAGTCCAGCCCAACTAAGACCAACCCCGGATCTGCCTACTGCCCACCGTGCCCAGAGAAGACCAGATCCGCAACAGGCGCGTTCTCGACTGCCATTCGTCCAATCATCACTGGGAAGGAGGGGCGAAAAAAGTGCGAAATTCTGAAAACCGAAAACAGTCGAACAGGAAACTGCAACTCGAACCGAAAGAAACTGTCGCTCCCTGCAACTGCAACTGAAAAGAACAGAAAAAAGAGGGGCAATTGGGCACTTCCACATCGAAGCTGCTGCTGCAAAGAAACATCAACAACCTGAACCCCTCTTTCCACCTCACTGCTTGAAAGTGACAGGGCTACCAACGTTTGACTGGTCTATCAAACTGGTCACTGGACTTGTGAGACCTTGAAGCTCACCACTCAGAGTCAACCTCTTGAGACATTCTATAGAGCTTTTCTAACTGGTAGGTACTGACTCTCTTTGACTCCCCTCTATCTCTTCGCTTATCGATTCGCTACACCACAAACACACGTCGTGATAGAGGCTGTTGTTCTATCAACGTTGATGATACCAAACATCAAGCTTCACCTTGCAGAAGACACTACACTACACCACACCCTATACACATAACTGCACATACACTGCACCTACACTTGCTCATCTTGCCCTGGCATACCTCTACTTCAACTCAATGTAATGCAAAAGCTTCGGATATCTCTTGTTCACATGTAATTGCCACCCAACCATTCTCTTATCATTTTTTCAATTTTCACCTTGAGATGGTGTTGTCGTTGGCAAGTCTTGAGCCGCCGAAAATTTCCGAACAATACGACCATACGACCCTCTTACACGATTTGAACCCCATCTGAACCCCTAGATCTCCAAAATCTCTGACTTCACCCATTCCCCTTTTAGTCGAACCACATCCGTTCATGCAGAACTGAAAAAAGGCTGGCCGTGAATCTCACACTAGTTCCGATACACCTCTAGGTACCCCATCAGGCCCATCCAGTAGCAGCAGCCTTAAGCCGCAAAGACCGAACCGAAGACTCCTCTTTGTTTAGGTAGAGAAGAGAATAGGCGTTGACACATATCGGCTGCTGCAATGCGGAATCTGCGCAACATCGGGCACGGCGCATACAAGCCTCAAGAATCCCTGCCCTCCATCTCGGCTTCCTGCTGGGACGTATCCTGCGATGAGATTATCCTTGCTCATGGCCCTACCCAAGACTTCCCTCGAGTCGAGCTGGTGAGGCTCGTGAAGGACTCTTCTGAACCTTCGAACCTGTAAGACCTTCACACAACGTTTGATGCTGCCATCAGCCTCATGTGTTCTCGTTTGCTTGGATACGTAGGAATAGAAACTAAGACCCCGTAATTCTCTGTAGTGAATCCAAACTCGTAGCATCATGGGATGCCGCCCCCGTCCTCAGACAGAATGGCCAAGAGCCAGACACCATCAAGAGCCTGCACTACTTCCCCGACACCCTCACAACATGCATCATCATGGCCGGCGGTGACATTATCACCGTCACCGAGGACGAGTATGGCACCCCTGGTGAGGCTCACGTCGAGATAGTCGGCACCCTCGAACCCTCCGTCGCCAGCGCCCGCTGGTCCCCCGACGAAGAACTCCTCATCGTCGCCACCGGCGACGCCAAAGTCCTCTTCATGAGCCGCACCTTCGACGTCATCACCTCCGCCACCATGACCGAGGACGACCTCAAGCTTTCCAAGCACGTCTCCGTCGGATGGGGCAAGAAGGAGACGCAGTTCCAGGGCAGGGGCGCCAAAGCCAAGGCTCTTCGCGACCCTACCATTCCCGAGAAGGTGGACGAGGGCAGACTCAGCGGCCACGACGATGGCAAGAGATGCAGCATCAGCTGGCGGGGCGACGGCGCTTATGTAGCTGTCAACTTCTTCTCTCCAGAGAGCGGCGGGCGGAGAGTAATCCGCGTATACAACCGCGATGGCGAGCTGGACAGCGTCAGCGAGCCGGTCGATGGTCTGGAGGGAAGTCTCAGCTGGCGGCCCGAGGGGAACCTGATGGCTGGCATCCAGCGTTTTTTCGGGAGCGATCGTGTCGATGTCGTCTTCTTCGAGAGAAACGGGCTCAGACATGGGCAGTTCACGCTCCAGATTCCCAAGGACCAGCCAGAGGCTGCCGAGGACTTGGCGCTGGAGTGGAACGCGGACTCGACTGTCCTTGCCGTTATTATGAGAGACAGGGTGCAATTGTATACCATGGGTAACTATCACTGGTATCTGAAGCAGGAGCTTCCGTGCGCGGATTATGCCCAGCTCGCCGCGGAGCAGCAGTCTTCTCAGGCTGCTGAAAACAGCCGCTGGACACTCCCTTGGTTCTCGTGGCACGCTGAGAAGCCGCTTCTTTTTGCCGTAGCCGCTGCGGGTATGTACCAACGCCTTTTCTCAAGCATCTATGTTCCTAAGCTTACACATTTACAGAAAGAGCCGTTTGGTTCGAATTCACCCTGGCTATTGCCCGTGGTCCCATGTGCGGTATGGGAGACGTTGCAGTCGTCGACGGACGCACCATCAAGTTTACCCCTTTCCAGACAGCCAACGTTCCTCCTCCCATGGCTCTTTACGACATCGAGGTGGACTACCCCGTAACAGACATTGCCTTCTCCAAGGACGCTTCCCAGATGGCTGTTTTGCACCAAAAGGGCATGCACCTGTTTGCCCTCGAAAAGCAGGGTCCTGCTGGTCGTCGTGCCGCTCCCAAGTTGCTCAAGACTATCCCGCTTGACAACTTTGAGAACAAGTGTCAGCTACAGATCGCCTTCTCGGCTCCTTCCCAAGTCCAGGTACTCTCGCTGGGTGATTTCCGGCTCCAGATCACCGGCTGGGACTTTAACGAAGAACTGATGCTGGGTGAAGTTGGCGTTGGTCTGCAGGCTGTCACTCTCACTTCTGCTGATGAAACATCGGTCGAGGATGGCACAGTCGTTCAAGATCGCCAGGGCAACATCACCCGCGTTTCCAGCGAGAATGGCGAGACGGTGCTGGGCAAGTTCCCTACTCTCCTCCCGTGGGCCACCTACATAACCTACGAAGACCAGTTCCTTGCCTTTGGCTTGTCCAGGAATGGCCATCTTTACGCCAACTCTCGCCAGTTGGTCAAGAACTGCACGTCTTTCGTCGTCACTGACAAGCATCTCATCTACACGACCAGCAACCACTTTGTCAAGTTCATCCACTTGACGGCCAATGTTGACGAACTCGACGTGCCTCTGGATGATCCTGAGACCGATGAGCGTTGCAGAAGCATTGAGCGTGGAGGTCGTCTTGTCACGGCTATGCTTTCCAGGATGAGCATCGTGCTCCAAATGCCTCGCGGCAACCTTGAGACCATCTACCCACGTGCCATGGTTCTGGCTGGTATGAGACAACTGGTCGAGCAGAAGGAGTATGGTGCTGCCTTTGCCACATGTCGGACCCAGCGTGTGGACATGAACCTTCTTTACGATCACCGCCCTGAGCAGTTCCTTGAAAACGTCGGTCTCTTCCTTGACCAAGTCAAGAACGCAGCCGACATCGACCTGTTCCTGTCCACCCTCAAGGAGGAGGATGTCACGCAAACCATGTACCGCGACACCAAGGCTGGCGTCGCCACAGCCACTACTCAGCCGGCTCTGACCACTGCTCCCAAGACCAGCAAGATCAACACCATCTGCGACGCCGTGCTGCACAGCTTGAAGGCCAAGAAGAACGCCAACCTGCAAAACATCATCACAGCCCACGTCTGCAAGAACCCTCCCGCCCTCTCGGACGGTCTGCAAGTGGTCGCCTCCCTCATGGAAGAAGACGAAACCTTAGCCGAGCGCGCAGTCGAGCACATCTGCTTCCTGGTCGACATCAACAAGCTCTACGACCACGCCCTCTCGCTCTACAACCTCGAGCTGACGCTCCTAGTCGCCCAGCAATCCCAGCGCGACCCCCGCGAATACCTCCCCTTCATCCAGTCCCTGCACAAGATGGACCCTCTGCGCCGGCAATTCACCATCGACGACCACCTCTCCCACCACGAGAAGGCGCTCGTCCACCTCCGGCTCATCGCCAACACTTACTCCGAGGAAGTCGAAGCCTACATCGTCAAACACCAACTTTACCCCTCCGCCCTCGCCCTCTACCGCAACGAACCCACCTCCCTCCGCACCATCACCGCCCTCTACGCCGCCCACCTCCGCTCCCTCTCCAAGTTCCGCGACGCCGGCCTAGCCTACGAGTCCCTAGGCGACTATCCCTCGGCGACCGAATGCTACCTCAAAGCGGGCACTTCCTCCTGGCGCGAATGCCTCTTCACCTCCTCCCTCGACCCTTCTCTATCCCCCGACCAGCGACAAGAAATAGCCTCAACCCTCGCCGACGCCCTCCGCGAAGCCAAAGACTGGTCCGCCGTCGCCACCATCCAAGCCGAGCACTTATCTTCTCTCCCCTCCGCCATTTCAGCCCTCTGCAAAGGCTACCTCTTCGCCGACGCCTTCCGTCTTATCTCCTTACACTCCCGCCCCGATCTTCTCGAATCCCATCTAGACCCAGGCCTCCTCGACGCTTTCAGCTCCTCAACCGAGTTCCTCGCCGACTGCAAGTCACAGCTAAAAGCCCAAGTCCCCCGCATCGCCGAACTCCGCCTCAAGGCCGCCGAGGATCCCCTAGCTTTTTACGAAGGGGAAAACCCCTTTGGCGCCCGCACGGGTGCTGCTGGAGGCGACATCCCCGACGATATCTCGGTAGCCGCTTCGTCGAGAGTCTCAACCTCCGCCTCTTTGTTTACTCGCTACACCGGCAAGGGCAGCCAAGTCACGGGAACCGTCGCGAGTAACGTCTCCCGCGCCACGAGCAAGAACCGCAAGAGAGAGGAGAAGAAACGTGCCAGGGGACGGAAGGGGACGGTTTACGAGGAGGAGTATCTGGTTAATAGTGTCAGGAGATTGGTTGAAAGAGTGGAAGGCTCTGCGAGACAGGAGGTGGAGAGATTGGTGTGCGCGCTGGTGAGGAGGGGGATGAGCGAGAGGGCGAGGGCGGTGGAAGGGTTGATGGGGGAGGTTGTGGAGGGGTGTGAAAGGGCGGTGGGGGAGGTTTGGCCTCAGACCCAAAATCAAGGACAGCAGCAGGAGGGAGAAGCTGGGGATGATGGACCGCAATGGGAGGGTGCCGATTGGAGACCGACGGGTGGTGACGCGGTTTTGGCGGATAGTATTGAGGCTATGAGACGCGGGGTGGGGAAGCCGGTGGTGAAGAAGTTTGAGAGGTTGAGTTTGTTGGGTGGTCGTTAAGGGAAGAAGGGGGGTGTGGTTGGAATGGATGGATGGATGGGGAAAAGCATGAAAGTAAAAGGGGGTTGAGTTGTTGTTGATGGAGGAAACGGGGTTTGAAAAGTTGGAGTCGGGAAAAAAAAAGAAGAAGAAAGATGTTGAAATTTGTGCTGGACTAGATATGGTAGTTAGGTTGTTTGAAAAGTACGATAGAGAAGAAAACAAAGAAGTGAAAAAGTGTCAGAATGCCCCTTTTTCTTCACAGCCGTATGTGCCTTTTGCCGTGAGAGAGGTTTGAGGGAGCATAAATTTGGAGTGAACATGGGCCTTTTTTCCGACCGCATCGAGTTCACGATGAGGGATGAAGAGTGTTAATCTTCTTGCCTGTGTTAGGGGTATAGGAAAAGCTTAGGTATGAAATGCCCACCCAGTCGAACCCATTGTCGCAGCGGAATGTTGCGCAAGTCCGGCTGATACCATTCCCCGAGTTGTATTGTGTTCAACATTCTCCAGACTTGCGGTTGGAGGCACAAAAATCTGATCAAGACTATATCGACTTGGTGTGAGATTCTGGGTCTTTGATCCTCTATACACCTGCCACATAACACCTAACTTGAAGTTTCTCATATCTCCGTCCATCCGATGGCCCTTTTTGATCTGACCCAAATGCATTTTGTATACCTTTTTGACCATATACACTAAAAATACACACACACAAAGTTGGAACTGCCCCTTTTCGACCTGTTACAGTTTCCTCCCCATTACTCTTTTGCACTCAACACAAGCATTTCTCAGCTTTGCATTGAATGCTTCTTAGGAAGGAATCCCTGCGGTCAGACACATTCCATACTCCACACCCACACCTACACCACAAACCCCTTAAGCCTTCGGTTGCTCAGGGCTCGTCGTGCCATCCTCCCCACCAAGCGATAACTGCTCAACCGCCTTCTCGATCTGTGCCACCGTCTCCTCCTTCACCTTGGGCTGGGGCCCGGCCTGCTGTCCGAGCTTATTCCTCGCAACAACCTCACCAATCTTAGCCAACATCTCTTCCGTGAGGACAGGCTGGCCACGAGCGCGGCGCAGCTCGCGCTGCTGGCGGTTATACTCCTGGACGGGGGTGAGCATAGCCTTGGCGGCCATCTTCTTGGTCTCCTTCTCCTGCTCCTCTTGCTCCTTCTTGGCGATGTACTCGGGCGTATGACGGGTGCGGAAGATGGAGTACTTGTTACGGAGCTCGTCGAGGACCTGCTGGGGTGCGGGCGGGCGGAACAGAGTGGGCACGTAGGTCTTCTCGTCCAGGTCGATGCGCAGCGTGTCGGCCGGTTGGTCCTCGCGCTTGATGGGGTCCTGCTTGGGCCACGGGATGATGATGTTCTCTCCCGGAACGAAACGGCGCATCTTTCTGGTGCGCGTGGGCCGGTCGTGCACGATGTCGCGCGGGCGCAGCTCGCGGATGATCACGTCCCGGTACTCGCCCGTCTGAGGATCCTTGAGCGGGTGGACGAGACGCACGGAGGAGATGGGCAGGCGGGCGTAGATTTGGGTGACGGGCTTGTCGGAGTCTTCCTGCATGAAATGGGGTACGGTCGTGTTTGCCTGGAGGGGGGGACAACATTTGGTGAGCATTTATATCTACGGTGATGCATATAAACAAGACAAGCAATACAACAGCGAGGTTGGCATGGTGGACGGGCTCACTTTGAGTTTCTCTGCTTGGATCTCTACTGTCATGTTCCGGGTGTTGAGTTTCTCGATGGTGCCGATAAGGTCCTTGTGGTGGCCTTCGATGACCACGACGCGGTCGCCGGGGGCAATGCAGAGGAATTTGGGAGAACCGCACCAGGCAACGCGGGCCTTCCTCTCCTCTTCCGAGACCTCGTTCTCAAGCATGACACGGGTGGGGGAGAGGGAGCCGTAGTAGTTTCCGCTACTCAGCGTTATCTCGCCGAGTTCGCGGCGGGGAGCGAGGGGACCCAACATCCAGTCCTCATTGCGAGCCTCGACGGCGGCCTTCCGTTGTTGAATGGCTTCGGTGAAGGCTTCACCGTTCTTCTTGTTCTGGGTTCTCTCTGTAATGCGCTTCAGGAGGGCGTTCTTGCGCTGGGCGCGGCGGGCAACCATGCCCTCGGCCATGCGCACACGCCGCAGCAGCTTGTCCATGGTTGTGTATGCGTGTATGTGTATGCCGGCGCTGGGGTATCTGAAGGAGGAGGAGGAGGAGGCCGGAGGGGATGGGCGGATGGGCGGAGCGCGGGGAGTCGGGCGGTCGCGGGGTCCGGGGCAGGTCGGGTCCGGGTGTCGTCGAGTGGTCTTTTCCCTGGAAGTCGATTTCTCAGTAGTCCCGCGGCGCCGTTGAGGTCCGAGTCGCTTCCACTTTGCGGCTTTGCGGTCCCGCCGAACGATCAAAAAGTGTAGCGGGTCCGGCCGGCGGTACGAGGGTACCTACCAGGGTCCAGGGTTTCCAGCCGTGGCACGCGTGCATGTTCCTGGCCCCGTTTCATTTTTGTCGAACGGCCGTGATTTCTCAGCGCTGCCAGCTGCTGTATCTGACTTGACGGCTGGCAAATCTACTAAGCGGAGAAGCTTATCGCATCGAATTATCGTTATCGTATAAGACAGTACCTTACAAGTACCTCTACCTGTTCGTGCGATGTGGCAGAGGTAAGTTAAAGGTAACAGTCTTGTTCCTCAACCCGATCTCATCATGCTGAGCGACTGCAAGTGAAGATGTCAATGTTTATGCCCGGCCGGGAGCACTCCAACATCCAACTCGCCGGCATCCAGTGTGCTTCCACTTGGAAGAAGTGCAATGTTGAAGGTACCCGACAGCGGTGCAGCCCGGACATGAGTGGGTCCCGCCTCTAGATGGAAAAACTCCACCCTATCGACAATCGGTCTTGCTCTTGGCGTTCCTTTCAATGGGATGGCACTGGATGCCTGGTGAGTGGCTGCCGCCCGTCATCTCCCAGCCCCGGACAATTTGGACAATCGACTGCAAGCCACCAGACATGCGGAGTGACGGGTAGGACTTTTGGAACCATCATGGACGGGATGAGGTAGGACTTATCGTTTGGCATCTGGCACCATGACGGTTGACGGGTGGCAGCTGACGCTTCGTTCTCCAGCCTCTCCTATCCCGTTTCGTCTCGTCATCCATCAAGTCAACAAGCTCACTGACTGCGTATGACATGGCAACCGAGATATTCGCAATTCAAGAGACTGGACTGGTATTTGAATGCGGCTGGGCACCGACACTTTGCTGACCGCTCTCATCTCAAATTGGTCCAGCTGGGTCACCGCGTGTGTTCTCCGTCTCTTGATGTTGATGTATGAATCGACCGACAGCCAGGGGAAATGGGTATAGTGTAGTGTATACCGACAAGATGTGATTCAGGAGCTGGACTTTGATACTCCCTCCCACTCCGTCCCCTTCTCTCTCTCTCACGTGTCATGGATGTGTTGCATGCTTCCGCCATGTTCGCTTCTTTCAGAGAGTCTTGGACCCTGACAATGCCTGAGACAGCCCAGAGGTCATGAACCATAGCAAACGCCAAACGGGCTCGTACCAGCTAATTACCTAGAGGCCCACGACGCACTGTGCCTGTTCCTTTTGGCGTTCAGGGGTTCTGGGCATTCTGGAGATTAGCAGTTATCGCCGTCGCCCACTGGGCCACACTGGACTCTGGAGCCTCGCCTGCCTCGCTACTCGCAAAGCTTCCTTGACTAAAATCCTGGGGCCACGGCAGCAGCGCGTGCTTCCCCCTTTGATCGACAGCCAGCCGAGCCAGCGCAGCGTGTCGGGTGTCGGATTACTGCGGTATGGATGTCTGATGGCCATCAAAGTGGTAATTTGGCCAGTCCCCACCGTGCACTTTTGCGCTTGTCGTTGACGTTCAAGAAAAAAGGTCGAGAGTCGTGTCGGGAGATGGCCTTATTAGTCTTTTGCGATGAGTCCGGGGTAGCGAAAAAGGGGAACTGGAACGAACATGACGACGACGATTTCAACGTCGGTCCACTGCAATATCACCAAATCACCTCTCTTTTCGCGAGCAAACAGCGAGAATTACGATAATGGAGGTGACATAATAAATTGTAGCAAGAGACCGGTACGTACCGCTTGCTGAGTATTCGGGGCCACTCACATGGCTGCGTCCAGAACGCTCCCGCCTCCACCGGCTACTCACATCAACCCGACACTCCCCTTGTCTGGCCATTGCTCTTGGCTCGTCTCGCAACCCCCTACCGGGCTCCTGTACAAGTGATGGGGTATTCTGACATGAAATGCAGTGTCCAGTGTGCTGGATGAAAGTTGCCTGCCTGCTGCAACTGTAATTGACTGACTGCCAGACTGTGAACTGTAAAGACGAAGCACCCTGGCCTGTGCCTGGCCTGCCTGGTATGGACAGTCCTGGGCTACCCACTGCCTCGCTCACCACCCACTGCCCTCCCGTCTGACTGCCCTGGTTCGCTGGCTGAGGTTTCCACCCTCTTCCAACCTTGCCCGTAGGAGTCCTGCACCTGGCACCCGCACCTGGCTATCTGGTGGTCCCCCCGTCTCCGTTCCCCGTCTCCGTCTCCGTCACAACAACTCACAACTTTAACTTAGCACACAAGCACACCACCACCACCTCCAGCGGCACTACCACCACCGTCCTTCAACAACCACCCAACACCCCATCTCGATTTTCCTTCCCTTTTCCATTTTGCATCTTTTATCGACCAATTCCAGGCCGCGTGATACCCTCTCCGCCCTTTCCATACCCGTCGACAATAAAGCACCGTCGACACATCAACTATTCAACTTAATCTCTCCCCTATTCACACAACCACCAAACCGACACCATGTCTGCTGAACTCCGCCGAAAGCTCGTCATCGTTGGCGATGGTGCCTGCGGCAAGACCTGTTTGTTGATGTATGTCGATTCCCCTTTTCTAGACTCAGCGCGCGTCGTCGTCACCGCCGCTCCCCTCATCGCAACCTTTTGCTAACCGAATCTCCAGCGTCTTCTCCAAGGGAACCTTCCCCGAGGTAAGTCAGGCACCTGTCGGGACTCAGACATCCATCTACACATCTACTGCCCTCGACCGTTTGATCGCTACACCGCCCCTATCGCCTGACGAAACACGCATTTTCCTGCCAATTCCCGCGTCTCGCCTCTCCCGAACACGATACATCTCCCCAACCCGATAAAATCATCAAGCCATCAAATTCGAAACACCCGCCTTATCGCCATCATATCCACATCCGAATAAGCGCTGCTCAGCCAGCTAACTCTCTGCGCTCAGGTCTACGTCCCTACCGTTTTCGAGAACTACGTCGCCGATGTCGAGGTTGATGGCAGACACGTCGAGCTCGCGCTATGGGATACGGCTGGTCAGGAGGATTATGACCGTCTCCGTCCCCTGTCCTACCCCGACTCTCACGTCGTCTTGATCTGCTTCGCCATCGACTCCCCCGATTCGCTCGACAACGTTTCTGAGAAGGTCAGTATCCCGCCCGCTCACTCGGCGCGCCCTTCTCTTTGACGCTTCAATTTGCTAACAATCAAAACAGTGGCACTCTGAGGTTCTCCACTTCTGCCGTGACGTCCCAATTATCCTCGTCGGCTGCAAGAAGGATTTGCGCCACGACCCCAAGACCATCGAGGAGCTCCGCAAGACCAGCCAGAAGCCCGTTTCCCCCGAAGAGGTACGTGAGGCTGAGACATACGCGGCTGATGACGCCCGTTTCGTGTCTAGTCGCTTTCCCCCCGCTTGCTTGGAGACGCATGCTAACGCGCTCATCAACAGGGTGAGGCTTTGAGGAAGAGGATCAACGCCCACAAGTACCTCGAGTGCTCGGCCAAGACCAACGAGGGTGTCCGTGAGGTGTTCGAGAACGCGACAAGAGCTGCCCTTCTCAAGAAGACAAAGACGAAGAGGGGCCTCTGCAAGAGCTCGGTCTAAACGAACCACAGCTCTGAAAGAGATGCTTTTACTTCTACCGCACGACGAACAACATCATCTGCACCAAGCCCTCCCCGGATAGCCTCGCAATATGTAATCAAGCAACGGTTTTCAAAGCGAAAGAAATAATCACCTTAGTTGATAATTCTCTGCCAATGTCGCCGTCAATGCTGCTACCGAGCGGATAATATTTCACAGAGAGAAGAAGAAAGGGGTGGGGAGCGCAAATGGGGAGGGGCTTGGCATCTCGGGGATACTTATGGGCCTTACTACTCGATATTTAGGGAGGATAACTGGGTCTGGACTCCTTTCCACTATTTCTGTGTGTGTGGTTGGCGTGGACGGGTGCGTGGGTTGTGTCATGTATACACAAATGGCGGACACCTGAGGGCGGCAAAGGGAAAGAGAGAGACTGGAGAAAGGAGTTTTGCGGTTCAACATTCTTGTTTCTTCCGGAATCACATGCCGCGTCTCTTTCTCTCTTACCTATCTCTTTTATCTCTCTTTCTCTGTCACTGCCCGCGTGCGTCTGTCTCTTATCTCTCTCTCTCTCACGTGTATCTCTCTGTGTCTACCTGTCTGTTATTAATCTCTAGTTTTATCGCGTTCTTGTTTATCTGTCTCCGTCTGCTGCTGCTGCTGCATGGTTCAAATTGGGAATTTGCGATCGAATGTTACGTATTGTTTGGACGACTTCCGAACGTCCTTGCTACTTCCATAGACCGTTGACGACAGTTGCTGTTACCTATCTTATACCCAAACTACCATCGCCTGTCCCATCCCCTGCCTCAACCCGTTTGTCTAGTCTTGCAGTCTGAAGTTCAGTGGGCGTTGCACTTTGCTCTCATTACGAATCCGCGGGGAGAGAAGAGAGGCCGCCAACACTGAGACTCAGACGTGAAACAGTTGCGTGAATGAAGGACGTCATGCCTGTTCAAGGGTGTACCTAGTTATGTACCGAGATCGTCACTCCGTCAGTCAGTGAGTGACCTAGAGATAAAGAGGAGTGGTTTAAGTCCAGCGCAGAAGGCAAAAAGGGCAGAGAAAGACACTCGTCGTGACGCCAGCGAGAACACAGGAGAGGAAGGGGCTAAGTAAACTGCTGTGTACTTTTTTTGTTGGTGTTTGAGTAAAATGAGGTGTGGATAGAGCTGTTGGGGTTTCTGAAACGGATACTGGTCTATCGACATCGAAGGGCTGTTGTTACTGTACTAACTCTACCACTCGGCAGCGAGGTACATAGGACCCATCGATCTTGGACAATTCTCTATCTGTCTCTTGTGTTGTCGCACGTAGGTCAACACGGGGCAGAAATAAACAAGCGGTCTCTTTGCTTCAAGCCGTTTCATCACTGGTTAGTGTCACTGGTGCCAATCACTTCCTCAAAGTACTGTATTCGCTCCGTCTTCTTCGCTGAATAAAGGCCAGACATAGGTACAGATAGATTATTAACCTATCTATGTAGCCCCTGATATCTTGATGTCCAAGGCAATCGCCTTTCCATGTAGGTAGATAGGTTCATTCAACACTGCTCCTCCCAGAGTCGTCCCCCTTCCAGACAGGACACATCCATATCTTGCGTGCGGCTTAGTTGGGGCAGGACTGTAATCGGAAGGGAGAGGTTAGTTACTTCGTCTTGTGATCCCGAGAAAAAAGTGGCAGCGAGGTTGGGTAAAGATGGGCAGATACAGGTAATTAAGGAAGGGATAGGTATTGACTTACAGCACCGCAAGAACCGCAGGACTTGGAAGAACCGTCAGAGGCGGCTCCGCACTTGGGGCAGGTAGATCCGTGCATTGTGGTTTTGGGTTTGGTTTAGGTTTGGGTTTAGATTTGGTCTGGATTTGGTGGTTATGAAAGTTGGTGTTGTGATCGCTAGACTGAGGAGAGACTGGACGTAAACGTAAGGTAACAGAAAGAAGAGCAAATGGAAAGTTCCTTAAACGCTACATGGATGGCTAGAGGTATTTATACTTTTTCGGTATCTTCTCTTGAAGGTCACATTACCTACCTACCTCAGCTAGCTAGCTGCTTTTTGGGTTTCCGGCTTAGTCGGTAGCCCTTTGCAGTGGTTGTCTAGTGACCTCTTAACCGTCTTCCATTTGTCTTGTGTGTGCTAACCAGGCGCGCCAGGCACACCTCTCTACTCCCACTGTCTTGTTCAGCCGCTGGACATATATGATATTGACCCCCTCTTTTCTGAGGAGTACCAGCAGCAAGTGTGCGGCACAGTTGTGTGCACTCTTCAGACTCTTTGGTGTACATCCCGAGATCTTGCTGACTAGGACATTGGGACACTAGGACACTGTAGGTTGCCTCATTCAATGTTTTGAGGTACCGTTCGATGAGGCAAGTACCACTCGATTATCCACGTTTGATCCTAGCTTTGCAAAGGTTGATCCAAACCCATTACTTTGTCTCCGTCCCTATTTATCCCTTCCATCATCGTCTCATACAGCACCCATTTCTATGCCTAGAGAGAGGTAGTGTAGCAAACCCCATATCACAGCGCATATCATTCAGTTAAGGGTCTCAAGGGGTCTACGCTAACATCGCCAGCTAGCCGGCCCACGCACTAATGTAGGGCGGTGATCCCCCAAGGCAGCGTTGGAGCTTGGCAGCCAGTCCACTACACTAGCACCAACGGCAACCCCCACAGTTCACCGGATTAGCAATCTCAGGGGTCCTGAATGGTTGGCTAATAAAGTCAGGTGTCGTTGCCGTGTGCACCACCGCTTACGATGTGCTGTGCATGATGAATGTTTGGGTGGCTGATCATTCATTAGTTGTACATAGTACTATGTAGAGAAAACGATAGGTGGGTAGTACACATGATACGGGAGCATATGGGACTTGGAAAAGTAGGGCTGTATACTAATTCTCTAGGTAAAAACTACCATGTCCCAGCATGACGGTTTCTGATGATCTCTCGAGGGCGGGCGCGGAACCTCGCTACTGGTAGCTCCTGAAAGATTACCTATGAGAAAAAGAAGGACATACAAGAACAACTGACGAAGTTAATGAAGTCAACGGTCGGTATAACCCGAACAAAGTCCCGGAAAGTAACGAAAACCAGGCAACGTATCAGGAGACGATAACGTCGAAGTTCCGAGAATGGGTTGTCGCTCCTAAGTACCGTTTGGAAATCAGTTTCTGCATAAACTCCTCGCGGAATACAAATCTAATTGTTCGACAACGGGGCCAAGTTACTATATGAGGCTGATTGATATGCGGGGGAAGGTTGAATCCCTAGCGAACCATAGTTCATCTCATGTTTACATAGGTCGTTTCCGGATGAACTGTGTCATTCATGTAAAGACGGGCTCTAGGTAGGTCGACCAGGCTAGCAACATGCACTTGTTTCCACGACTGATATCGACACGGGAGACACAATCACTCTCCGTAGTGTACTGGCTAGATCTTACCGTCCAATATATCTGTAGCACCACCCCATCTGTATCTGTTCGGCAAACACGCAAGCTTATGATACTGTAAAGCATGGGATGATGGATAGATGCAAGGACAGCCCTCGTGGTACCCTACCACTTTATAGATGCCGACTGGATTGCCCTGCCCGTATAGAAGTTATGTATCGTCATGTGCAACCCGACAATAACACACCAGAACATACCCAACTACCCAAGCCATATCCCCGAGTCTTCGGTCGCCCGCCCTATGTAGGTAGGTACCTATGTATATACCGTTCAATGCCGTTCTATATCCCACCCCTATAACCCATCCCGATATCAAAACAAGCAAGCCCCCTCTCCCTTCTCCCATTTCTCAGCAAGCAGCACAAGGTAAACAAAAAGCTTCTTCTTGTAACTCAACGCCACCATGTCCATATTTTTCTTCTTCCTTCCATACAGTACAGTACAGTAGGTATATCCCAACCACATAACCAGATCATGCCATACACTGCCCCACGCCCCCCTCCCCCCTCACCATCTTCCCAACCGCCTGCAGCATACTAATCCCCATAACCAGCGTGCCAAACGCCGCCGTAGCCCACGCCCCCGCCCTCTTCCAGCCTCCCGTCTCCTTCGTCAATTTCAAATAACACAACGGCGGCAGAATATACGCCATAGCCGCGGCACTAGTGGCTCCAACCAGCTCAAACACCGTTCCCAAATCACAAGTAATCATGCTCAACACCATGGCGCTGACTACTAAACTAGAAGTAAACAGCAGGTGCAGGTTCATGTTAAACGGATCCCCAGGGAACCAGTAGTTGAGCATGACCTCCCGACAGACAAAGGCTTCGAGAGGGAGCGTGGTGAGCATGTTCAACCCGAAGCAGAGGCGGGCGACGTTGACCATGGTGTTGTCGGCGGGGAAGTTGTTGAGGACGTTACCGAGGGTGCGGTCGCCGAAGGTCAAAAAGCCGACGAGGGCCATGAGGAGACAGGCGATCATGGAGACGCCGGTGGAGATGTGGGTGACGAGGGAGAAGCGGTCGATGGTGGGGGTTTTGAGGGAGCCGTAGATTAGGAGGGAGTTATGGTGGCAGACGAAGGCTGTGATGGTGAGGGTGTTAGTGTCGTTGTTATATGCATGTGGGGAGAGCGAGGAAGGACAACGTACCAAAGGATATCACTCCTATAGCTTGGAATATGCCATCGTTGATGACGAGCAAATTCCAGCTTGCCAACGTCCCTCTGTCCGCTGCTGGAGCTAATCCGCCTTGTACCAGGACTGTGACCAAGATCACGGCCATGCTGACCAGAGCGAGGGTACTCGCTTTTGCTAGCTGTTATCATAGAACCATATTAGCCGTCCGTCCGTCCACTTTCGTCTCTCACCACATCTCAAACACACCCCATCCCGCATCCTGAAACCCCAAAAGAGAGTAACTCACCATAGCAATATCCCTATACAACGCCAACGGATAACTAACCCCCAACGTACAAACCAAAATAACCCCCTGCCTCCCCACCAACCACCCCACCAACGTCCCCTTCACCCCCTCCTCTCTTAGTGATGGCCAAATCGCCCTCAACACATTCGGTATCGAATCGCCCACAATCACGCCAAAAGCCACCATCCCGCCAAACGCAAACGCCCACTGTGCCACACTAATCGCTATCAACCCCGTCCGTCCAAAACACTTCTCCACAGTTCCCTGGAAAGAATTCGCCCCGGATAGCTTCGAGTTAATCACTATGAGTCTAATCGTCCAGTCCACCACGACCGTTAACCCTACTAGCAACACCAGTCCCGATAGCAGTCCGGCCTGCTTGAACGCGTACGGCTGCCCGATTATGCCCGCACCGATGATGGAGTTGGCCATGTTCATGAAGGCCATGCGCAGCCCCGATTTGGGTCTGGACCGCTCCGTTTCGGCCCACGAGTTGACGTCTTCGTCTGAGCCCCAGGGAACGTTGTTGGCGACGGTGACGGAGGGGGCTTCGATCCCGGTGAGTAAAGGAACGCGCCCTTGGCGGTGGTAGTCGGTGGAGGTGAGGGGCTGGTCTGAGTCGTCTATGTCGAAGTAGGAGTCGAAGGAGTCGCGGGCGTGGTGGTGGTGGTCTTCTGGGGCGCCACCCCCTGTTGTAGTAGCGGTGCCATTGGGACCTGCTGCTGCTGCTGTAGGGCTGTTGTCGCCAAAGGTGGTAGGACGTAGATCGAAGCGCACGCGGTTCGGGGTGCGAGGGGTTCGTGGGGTTCGAGGGGCGGAGAGGGCGGATTGTCGTCGTGGGAGCTTGATATGTCCTGGTCCTGGTCCCGGTCCCGGTCCTGGGTCTGGAGGGCTGTTGCTGCCTTCTCTTCCTTCTCCTGCTGTCCCTGTCCCCGCCCCCACCGCCCCGTTTCCTGTTATTGTTGTAGAGTCGCCGTCGTAGCCATCATCGTCAAGCAGATCGGGGCCACCGCCGGATAGTAACCCGACATCTTCCTCGTTGTGATTCCTGTGGGTGGAAGCTGCACGGGCCCCTCCAGCGCCAGCGCCAGCGCCATGCGATTTGTTGGCGGCTTTGCCCATTGCTTCAGTTCCCTAGCTCTTCCGTCTTTCTCCGTATGTTCTCTTTCTCCTTCTTTTTATATAACTCGGCAGTAGTCCCTTTCTATCGAGGGCATCGTCTTCTCTATGTGTATCGTTCGGGTATGTATTCGGTTTGTCGGTCTGTTGGTTATGATCGAGTAGTAGATAGGTATTACGGACGTCGGTCTCGGTCTCGGGGGAGCGGCGGACTGACTAACGAGCGGTTGCCGCGGTCTAGGTAGGTGTGTCGTGTAAGTCAAAGAAGGTATTAAAGCAAGCAGTGCAGTACCAACGGGCAGGCAAAGAAAGTTTGCGAGACCGGATTAAAGCAAACACAGCTTGCTACCAACAAGGTTTCTAGTGTTCAACCAAAAAAGAGAATCAAGAAGAAAGGGCAATTAGTCGGTGTTGTTGCTGCTGGAGCTCGCGGAGTTGTTGTCCGGGACAAAGTGGAAGTTTGGTTTGGGATACGTGTAATGCGTAAGCGGGATGCGGCATAGCGGATGCTGTTACCTCAACGGATGCGGAATTGCGGATTGCGGACCCTTCGACCTAAATTGTAGACGGTATCGATTAAATTGGTTACATAAATCGGGACTTTTAGCTGCATGAGTTAGGGGACTCCAGGCCACCAAAGGCAATAGTAGGGCCTCCTGTCATGTGATAAACAGGGGATCAAACATCCCCTATTCGTCTGGTGGATTAAGGGGCTAGCGGTAACAACCAAGCTTCATCCATTGAGCCTCTCTGGGCTGAGCTATCTACACCACCAAGCACTTCCACTTCCACTCCATCCACAAGCAAGATCTATGCCAAGATCATCATGGAAGAATCATGGCTAGAAGGAAGAAAATCCTATTGAAACCCAAACGCGGGAGCGGATTTGCCAATAAACCTGTCGTCCTGTGAAACATTTTGCATTCGTCTTTGTTCTTGGCTCCCGTCCCGAGCTCCCAGCTCCCAATCCCCGGCTTTCGACCACTGCACGACACAAACATTGGATGCCGTCCTTTTTTGGTCTTTGGGGGGTACGGTAACCGCCGGCGGGATCTATCTGGCTGGATCTTCCCCACAGAACAGAGAGAGCCTCAACTTTTGTCATCGTCAACGTCAAGAAACCATTAACATCAATTCTCCGTCTATATAAAGTGAATGTGTGACTGTGCCCGCCCAAGGTATATATAAAAGCTGGAAAAATCCCATGTCTTCTACCATTTGGACCCGTGTGTATGTATGTGTATCTGGCGTACAGTACCCATGAAAAAGCTCAAAGACACCTAAGTGAACCAACCCATATTACACCCGCGCCCGTTTGTATCATCTTCTACCATGATGGATTTGCATGTTGCATGTTTATACAGATCAGCTTTTCTTCTTTTCCCAGCTCTCTTCTTCCAAAAATGTGGTGTCAACTCATTTTCTTTCTCGAAGGGGTACTGAGGGTATCATATGTTACAGAAACTTCAATAACTCGCTGGCTTGCTATTGATATGCATGTGTGAAACGAAAAACAACCAAACAAGGATGCGGAATTTTGTACAAACACCGTGTGGTGTACTACTAAGCCATCATAGCGGCGGCCATGACGGCGATACCCAGCACCAGAGCGTATGCGTTGCTCTTGAGCTGGTAACCGGCGGAATCCTTCCCGCTCGGAGTTGCAGATTGACCCGTGGCATCGGCCGAAGTGGGAGTACCATCGGAAGAGATCGTACCAACAGCGGTTTGGCTGGTCTGAGTACCCGATGTTGACGTTGCCGCAACGGGCTCAACCTTGGTCGCGAAGCCGATGCGCTTCTGGTCCACATCAAAGACGCTATACACGTTCTTAAGGAAAACGTCTCCGAGCAGCCAGCCGTTTTTCACCACCTCGCGTCCATAAATGTTGCTTCTGCACGACGTGCCGCTGCCCGCCTGCCAGTCCTTGGCCGAAATCTTGTAGGTAACACCGCTAAAGGTGACCTCAATCGGAGAGTCGCTGCACGGAACATACCATGTAACCTCGTCTACCGTGGTGGAACCAGGAATAAGCTTATGGAGAGCCGTGACATCCGACTGCGGTCCGAAGGCAAACGAAGTGCCGGTATCGATGTAGGTCGTACGGTCCTTCAATGTGACCGTTTTACCTCCAAACCCAAAGCCGTCGATGGGAATAACCCAAGCGCCCTTGTTATCCTTGGCCAGATCAGTGTATGTAATGTCGCCCTTGTACTTGGAAGAGTCGACAGCTCCAAAGGTGATCTGACCTTCGTTGCTGGGGTCCGAAGCTCGGCCCAGAGTGACGGCAAAAATGTTGCTTTGGAGAACCTTTTGGTTCACAAGCTCGGTTATGAAACCGTCTGTGCCCCCCACGGCCATGTCGAGGCCTAGAATGCCATCGAAGGCGAAATGAGTGAAGTCACTAGATGTCTCATTGGCCAACCCGAAGGACATATCGATGGAGATTCCGGCAATCGAGACTGAATCACGGGCGAGAGTGCCGGCAACAACACCAGTTCCATAGGCAAGACGAAACTCCTTGCTCTGCAGCTTAAGCGTCTTAGAGTCGTCAACCCCGAAAAGGTCGTGGTAGATGCAGGCGTCGCTCTTGCATGTTGAGCCCATGATCCACGCCGTCGAGGAACCGGTATCTAGGAGCATATACAGTGGCTTCTTTGACGAACCAAACTGAACTTTGGCGAAATAGGCGTAGTCGGAAGGGTCGTGGTAGATGCCCGCGCTATCCTTCCTTTTCGTACTCTCGGGTTCAACAACCGAGTACGTATTAGTCCTGGCCGCCAACTTGGACCTCTTTGCTGGTACTCGCGGGTTATCCAAAGAAGCGAATCTGTATGCAATTCGCTTGGCGTCTCGGGCAGCTCGGGCAGCGCCAGCTTCGAGACTCTCATTAGGCTACAAGGTTCAACATGTTAGCCTGTATCCATTGCTGGTGATAACCGTCGGACATCCGAGAGGAGAATGGAACGTACATCGGCGTTTCTTTGGACCACACTGAGACTGATAAACCCGTTCGGTTCGGGTTGACCTCCAGGCGGCGATGGAGAATGGAATTGACCTCCAGCTGCCGCAAGCGTCTTCCCACCAACATCAACACTACCGCTCACATAACAAGGCTCCCCTGGATCGCATGGTAGAGGAGGCCAGATGAAGAAGGCGCGAGCTGAAGTGGCCAAGAGCGTAAGCTCTAGAAGCTTAGATACCCCAACCATTATGAAGACACCGGTCACTGACCCTCACTAGGTCAATCCACCACACTCGAGGTCGTTGTTCGGATATTGGGCTCCTGTCCTGATATTGGCGAATGTGTCGATGGCCTGAAACACTATGATGATGGGTATCCGTGAGTGATATGTACAGGCTCCTAGTTGTTATGCCTCAAGTCTTCAATTATAAAGAGTGAAGATGGTATCCGACTGGATGACTTTTGTTGACAAGGTCGCGAGAGATGGAATTATTGCAATTAGCGATTATAGGTGGCGAGCATTGGGAGAGATGAATGAACGATTGTGATTATGTGCATTGGTGGTCGCCGATAGTTTAATGAAAGTGAGAAGAGAAAAGACAGATTGCCGAAAGATGCGATGCGGTTGTATGTATCCGAACAAGATGGAGAAATCGTTGTGTGGTGGTGAGGGGGTGGAACGAATCGACGTCGAGGTCGATATCGGTTCGGGATCGTTTGTGGCGGGAAAGATGCTGATGCAGATGCTAATGCAAGGCAAAAGGCAGGACGCGCGCTGCTGTAGAGGGGGACGGCGGATGTGCGGATGGCGGATGGGATGCCGAAGCTTGATGTATGTAGCCAAGACCTGGAGGAGGAGATCTGGATGGCGATAGTAGGGTAGACTGTGCTTGCCGCCGTCGACACTGCGGTGGTAGTTTGGGTGGTCCCGGGGCCGGAATAAAAGGAAACGAGAGTGGAAAAAAGGACAACCCCGCCCGATAGTATCTATTCAAAGGAAAGTAAGAAGTAACAAAGTCTCCCGAAGCTCCCCTGGCATAGCAAAATGCAGGCGGAGGAAGTTGTCAGGGTAGAGGAGGAGGAGGAGGACGGGAGAAGGAGGTGGTGGTGGTGGTGGTGTTGGTTGGTGTTTGGAAGTTGGAGAAGGAGAAAGTCAATGGAATGGAGACTTTGAGGGAGCGGACGGGCCTTGACGGGAAAGGAGAGCTGGATGCGTGGAGATGTGATGAACCGTGACGGGATTTCTTCCACTTGCGGTGAAAAGGTGAAAAACATGGGGTAGCTGGAAGGTACCATTCAAGCCCCGTACCGCCCGTCGTAACCTCCAAAATGCACTGAACTGACAGTGGACATGCAGCCTTTTCTAGACTTGGCAAGTGGATATCAGGAGAGAGACCAAAAAGAAAAGGGAAGCGAGAGACATGGCTGCATCGTGGACGAGGATTCCAAGCCAACCCTTTGCCAATCTGGATGCCGGCAACCACTGTAGCCCCAAGTGGATGCCAGCCCGGCCAATTCCTTCCACAACCAGTTAAGCTTTTTGGGGTTTCTGGAGAACAAGATCCTCTTAACTCGGATATAACCCTCCAGTTGGGAAATTCAAGGGCTATCGTCACTGACGATGATGATGTTTTTACCTTGCTCCGTTGCCCCGATCCATTGTTTACTTGAGATTCCAAGGACTCGGTCCAAGAAACCATCTGTCTCGAGAGTGCGGAGAGAGAGCCTTCACCGGTACGCTAAAACATCCCAGAGAAGGAAGATTAGACATGCTCGGCAGCAATAACCCGGGGCGGACGAACAACTGGACGTTATGCTACACCAACAACCTTTTCTCCACGAGACGAGTCCGTCCATGAGAGTTAGGGTTGAGGTTGTACCTCCCGAAACGGGTGTACAGAAGTGGTGTAGTGAGCGACGGCCTCAAAGAAAGCCGCGATGAAGCAACATGCCCGAATGCCGAGGAATGATTCTGTTTTTGCTCGAAAGAAAGCGAAAAAAACCAAAACGACAGTCAACAACAACATCCAAGTTCTTTCTTGGCCTCGAACATGGTGAGGATCATTGACGAGCGGGTCCGCGGCTCCATCTTCATAAGAAGATCGCTTCTTTAAGAAAGGATCCTGGTCCATGCCCCTGTTATCCCCCAAATTGACACCCCGCAGCCTTAGACCCGAAGCGGCCAGCGGATGCTACGCCAGGGGGCCGCCGTGATCACAACAGCAGCAGCCGCAAAGGCAGAGCGAGCGAGAAGATGCGCAAGAAGGGGGATGGAGAAAAGGAGAGACTGATCATGGTTCATGACGAGAATCAAGGCTTCCAAGTTTGGAAACAACTGGAGAAGATATCCAAGATACGAGATCTGACAAGTGTGGTCATCTCGGTTATCGTCGTTGACAGCATCGTCGTTGACAGCATCGTCGTCTATAGTCGGTGGTCGTTGTGTTGTACCTATCGGCCGTCGTTATCGTTCCGCCGAGGTTCCCGGACGAGCGAACGAGAGCAGGGAGCATCAAGTGGTTCGTGTTCCAGCGGCTGGCCAGACACAGTTCTTGCGAATTCCAGGTGTCATGGAAATCGAAGCCCATCTTGCGTTGAAAGCACAGGCTCGTCAGATCAGACAGGGAACCGAGTGGACGTTCCATCCAGAGTGGAGGCACGCCGCAAATTGGATGCAGGCCAGACATTGGAGCCGAAATGGCCTTGTCCATCTCCACCCGGAGCTTGTTCACCTGTTCTGACCAACCGCATCTCGGGATTGGGGGGACTTCTCCAAAGAGGAACAGGGGGGCCAGTTGGGACCAGGGGTTGTCCACAACAGCAACGACAACGACAGTCGACGAACAACGCCCAGCCGGCGGGCGCCAGGTTGGAGATTTGTCCCGAAAGCAGACGTCTTCAATTTGCTGCCACTGCTACTCTTTGCCGCACAAGCTCCCTTTAAATCCGGGGAGCAGGAACCCAAGACGGACTTTCGGACGGGCCAAGTCGCCCGTGGCCTCGAGGACGGGACGCCCGGGCGGCGGCGGGAGGAAAAGAAGAGGACGCGATGAAACCACACCTTCTGCCGAAGCCGAAGCCAGCCTCAAGCCGTACGCAGTAGATTTGTACGACTACAAAACCACAAAACAAAGATGTCTGCCCCGTCGTATGACGCCTGGCCATAGTACCCCGAGATCTTGTTTACGCCTGGGTATACTTTCCTCCCTAGACTCTGGAGCAATATACGTTTCCACAAAGACTCAAAGAGAACGACGAATCTCAAGTAAACATTACTTGCGCTTGGCAGTTCGCTGCAACCGTCAACCGGGATTCACTGAGGATGCTGAAACCACACCTGTAACTATAGGTGGCAGAGGTGGTTACACACCAGAGGACATGACAACGACCCGCGTTAACGTTAGATTTCGAAACAGAAACATAACAATGAGGAGGAACCCGAGTTTCTGCTGTGTCGATGCATGCGGTCAATCTGGCCTGTTGGTCGAACGGTTGGTTGGTGATATGGATGAGATTAAGTGAATGTGCTACCGATTGCATCTGGACGTGGGGGCTTGGTTTTCCCCGGTCTTCACTCTCGAGTATCTGGCACCATGCTACCATGGTACTAATTCCGGGACAATAGGGCGAGATATTGTTCGGCTATCGTTGACTCTCTTTATACGAACTTTTTAAATAGTAGATCAATTTCACAATCTGCAGGCCAGACGGCATGGGTTCGGGTTTCGGTTTGTCTTTCTTTTTGCCATAACAGTTGATGATGTTATGTGGATCATGGTCGTAAGTGACGGCCATGCTCGACCTAATCGGGCCCGTACGGCCCTAGCCTTTCTGTTTCTGCTGTCACCGAAGACCGCCCAGCTATCGACGGGAGCCCGAGCCCTTTTTACTCGGAGCTGGCCAGTGATGGGCATTGCATTGCCATTTCGAGGTTCCATGTCTTAGTAGTGGTGAGCCATATTCCTCCGCTGCTGGATCCTGGATGTGCTGAATGGCGCTGGGCTAACTATACAGCACACGGCCGCAAAGACGCACCAGTGCAGATAGATGTCTTCGAAAGCCGTGGCGTTTTGTTATGTTTTTATCTGAAACGACGTGTATTCGAACTTTGAAGCAGGTCCGACTACAAGTCCCTTCTGCGCCGGTAAGTCTCGTACCAGTCCAATGCCGACCGCAGCACTCGCTCGTCGGTTGAGTGCTGCTCGGCAGATGCTTTTTGCAATAACTGTTGCCCTAAAGTGGTGAACTGTTCATGCGCATTCCCGCCTACGATTCCGGACGCTGCCAGGGTCCTGAGGAACACCCATACAGACTCGTTGGTGAGATGGAGAGAACTGCTCATGTCGAGAACTTCCGTGAATGTTGACGATATTGTCCTAGCATCTCCGCAGTAGCGATCCAGCAGGTGGAAGAGGAACGACCAGCCGGATATGTCAGTGTGATTCCTAAAGCACCACTTCTTGACAGCGTCTAGGAGATCTTTCAGGTGATCATCGTAGTTGTCCGCCTGTTGTGTTGCCAGCGCGGTAAGAATTCGTGCGTGGCACCAGGCGTAGTAGTTCCGAGGATGTCTTTCTCCAGCCACAAGCACGATGTTTGTGACATCTCCGGTGACGTCCACGGGCAATCCCAGAGAGGATTCAAACCTCTCAACTAGCCATCGCCGGTGGTTCCATAGTGTGGGTGACTTTGTATGACGATGAAGCCGGCTTGTGAGCAAGCTGTCGAGGAACCTCTTTTCCTTCTCTAATACCATCCGGGTTTCGATTCCTTGGTTTCCTTCTTGACCCGCTGCCATGTGTCTCTGGATAAGTCGTTTCCGCGTGTTTGCAGCGGTGAGGAACTCTGGATCCATGAGAAGGATGACTGCTGTTGCGGCAGACAAGTCCTGGTCAGTTTCTGATGTGCCTTCGATGTGATTCTTGAGTATCCTTCGAGCAACAAGAAATGCCTGAACGAGACCAAGCTTCGACACTCCTACCGCGAGTCCATCTTGGAGTACATATGTCCCCTCTGGCAGCGGAACCTCCTTGCCAAGGATCTCAATCTCAAGAAGGCCATCAGATGGCAGCGAGACCAGAACGGAGGAGATGGAATTGTAGGCTGCTTGAGGGTTGCCGGCCTTCAAGGCAGCGACGGTGGCTTTGTCAAGTGCTCTTGACATGGTAATGGTAGAAGGAAGGAAGGGATCCGCACAAGCTGATCAACAGCGTAGTGTTTGTCGCAGGTGGTGCTCTGATGTGATGTTGACGTTCAAGTCCGGGATGATGACCGTCACCAACCCTAACCCGTCTGCTCATCCCCATCAGGGGGCAGTTGACAGCTCTTGGCAGCTTCCTTCCCGCTATCGTCACCCCCACCAAGCATCAGCGATAAGCGACCGATAAGCCCTTTGTGCAGGTGGCCTCCAGCTGCAGGGAACAACTGGCACCTTCTGACAGCTCCGTCATAGCTTCGATAGGATCCAACATCTTTGGGGGAAAGGCGGTGGCACGAGCAAGTGAGCTGCCTCCATCTGTCTTTTAACACCTTGAACTCGCAGCCTCGACAGCTACGCATCTATCACCACGTTTCCATCAACAGCGGACCGAAGCTAGCTCACATCCGCCGCCAAGATGCCGTCTCTACTGGTCGTCATCTTCGCCGTCGAGCTGTTCGTCCAGCTTGTCAACACCATTGGCGCGGCGACGATCAACAACCTTGTACGTGCTTCTGATCCAATGTCCATCATTATTTGAGAAACATTGGAGTAGCTAACCTCCTTGCCCATCACAGTTATGGCGCATCGCCCTATCTCTCCCGATTCCCCTCTCCGCCGAGTTCGCTGAACAGCGCAAGAAGCAGAAGGATTATCTCGCAGTCCGCCGCGAGCTCAACGCAACCAGCAGCCAGGATGAGTTCGCCAAGTGGGCGCGCCTTCGCCGCCAGCATGACAAGCTGCTAGAAGACTTGGAGAAGAGGAGTAGGATATCCCCGAACAACCACGCGGACTCTTGATGATGATATACACGGAACATTGTGGGCTGACGTATAATGCGAACAACTACAGAGAAGGATCTCGACGCAGCCAAGACCAAGTTCGATCGCACCCTCACGACCGTGCGCGTGGTAGCCACAAGGGGTGTGCAGTGGCTCTTGCCTTTCTGGTACTCGCGCGAGCCCATGTTCTGGCTGCCCTACGGCTGGTTCCCCTACTACGTCGAATGGTTCGCCTCGTTCCCTCGCGCGCCGCTGGGCAGTGTCAGCATCGTGGTGTGGCAGTGGGCGTGCACGGGTGTGCTCAAGCTTGTCATTGAGACGGTCATGGCTGTTGTCGGCTTGATTGTCGATACCAGACAGAAGCAGCAGGAGAAGCAGAAGGTGAAGCAGGAGGTGCCTGCGGCGGGAGCTGGGGACAGCAAGGCCGAGGAGGCCAAGTGAAGAGGATGGACTTGGAACTTTCAGTAATAGAGGAAGTTTATGTCGGCATCTGGGAGATTGTATACACGAATATTAATGTAATACAGCCGTTGACTGGTAAGAGAGCCGAGCCAGCAGGCATGATGCGATGGCTTTTACGAAATGGAATGTCTCTCATCAATTTGACGCAAAGTTCTTCATTGCCGGAGCTGGAACACTGCAACACTACGTGAGATGACTCTTGGCAGAGTACTTGGGCTTGATTTAGGCGTACTTTTTGACTTCGACGACCATTGGAGAGATCGGCGAAGCTTCGAAAGCGCCAACGTTTACGGAATTATGAATGCGCATTCTCGCGCGCGGTCCGGATGACCACCGCAAGACAAATGTTGATGAGAAGACTTCATCGGTAGAGCCCGAACTAACTGGGCGCGATTCTTCGTTACCGTCCCATTTGTCGTTGTGCGTGGTGATCCGACCCGGCGTTGTTGGAAAAGGGAAAGAAGTTGAAGACGGGACAGCCAGCCCAAAAATTTATAGGGATTTTTTTCCGGCAAGGCTTCGCGGTGGGGGACAGATGGGTGGGGCTTGGACCCACATGCACCTGCCAAGCCAAACTGCAGTGGAGACTTTTGCCTGCCGCTACAACCTAAACGGCGGCTAACACATGCCGCCTGCCTCTTTCAGCCTCGCTCACGACGTCAATGGATGCGCCATCTGGCATCTTTTTTAAACATTTGATTGTTTACGTAGAAGAAGCAAGGGATACGCACTTCTTGAAAGTGAAGGTCCCGATTATCTCGGGTTCACAGTTTTGTTCTTCCACACACATTCTTTTCAAAGCGTGCCATGATTTAGAATCGCATAACATCACCAACAGACATCCATCAACATGGCGACGATATCTTGGGGAACGTGAGTGCTTCTGTTCTCCCGCTACCTTTCCTTCAAGTCACAACCACGAAACCAACTTCACGAACGTTGTACTAACCCTCCCACCACAGAATCCGTTCCCTCCTAATATTCTTCGGCCCCGTCCTCCTCCCCAAAGCTTTCAACCTCTACCGCAACCTCCGCCGCGGCCCCCAATCCGTCCACGGCCTCAAAATCCGCCCCGTCCCCTCCTCCGTCCGGCGGGCTCTGCTCCTCCTCCTCTCTCTCTCGCTCGTCTACCTCGCCCTCGCCCTCCTCCCCTTCTACTCCCCCGAGAACGTCTTCCGCCTCACGCAATCCCGCCTCCAAATCCCCGTCGACGTTCTCTTTACACGCTTGGCCTCCCTCCGCCCTCCATCTATCGCCGACAACGCTTTGCGTCACAAATTCGTCAACCTCGAATCGCGTCTGCTCTACCTCCAATTCGGCCCCGACGTCTTGGCCTCTTGCCCGTTTTGTTCGTCCGACGATGCCAAATCTTACCTCTACTATGCGCTCCCGAACATCGTGGCCCCGCATCTGTTCAACCTGGGTTTAACCGCCCTCGTCACCTCCTCCTTCTTTACCGGGAGAGACGGGTATAAATGGCGATACCCTGCGACCATCGCTTCTTTGGTGATCGGGTTTGCGGACGTCTACATGGTAGCGACGTATAACCACCAATCCAACGCGCGCGCCCTACGACTGGGCGAAATCGACTTTTTTCACTGGCGGCAACGCTCGCTGCGCTATCTCCTCCTCACCCTCCTCAACTCCCTCCTTGCGAGCTTGCTATACCTAAGCTCCACCAACCGGCTATTCGCCAACCCGCCCTCGCCCGCCGAACGCGTCGAGAGTGTGGTGCGCCAGTTGCAGCAGGTGAAAGGGAAGATTAATGCGGCGGGGGTGATGCAGAATACGATTAGTAGGGATGACGAGCTCAGGGCGAGGAGTAATGCGTATTGGCATCATGAGGTGAGGTTGATGGGGGAAGTCATGGAGGAGAGGGATGTGGTGGAGGGGGTGAGGGATGCGTTGAGGGAGAGGATTGTGGTGGAGAATGTGGAGAGGGATGCGGAAAGTTATGTGAGGAGTATGTTGCCGCCTTTTTCGGCGGCGGTGTATGGTGGTGGTGGTGGAGGGAGGGCGAAGGATGATTAGAGAGAATAGGCTTTTGGTTCGAGATGTATTGGTTTTTTTTTGGTTTTTTTTGGTATGATTTGGTGATGTTCGTGAGTTGGCATGGCGTTCGGGGATTTGGCATGCATTATCTAGAGCGACTATAGATCTTTTTTTTTTTTTCAAGATTCTTTGCTTACTATGCTGTGTAATGGATATTGCGATTCCTTATCCCAAGAGATAATGGATGATCTATGTCACTACCAGTGATGTTACATCCGGGCAATGCTAGACTCAGTATTACCTCTAGCCTAACACATAGAGAAGTCTATTGACATCCCTTGGGTTCAACGCCAGTTTAACACTATCCAGTATGACTCTAGTTTCCGCTACAGAAAGAGTTTTGTTTAGCCGCCAACTCTCCTTTTCTTACCACCTAGGTCTACACCAAAACGTTCCACTGGCGCTACTGTCCGTTATGAACCCCTTCCAAGCTTTCATATTACATATTTACCGTTACGTATAGATCTTTAGTATCTTTTTTCATGCCGACCTCAACTCCCTCATGCAATTCTTTCTTCGTCCCCCCAAACCGAACACATCATGGTCTACCGTTCTATATCCCCAACGGCCCCTTCCCTTCTCCTTCTTCTTTTTTCTTCCCAAACCCTAAAAACCCACTATGCGTCCCCCCCGTATTCCCCGTGCCCGTACTACTCATACTATCCTTCCTCTTACCTCCCCCAGGAGGATGCTGCGCCGACGCCTCCTCCACGCTCCTCTCCAAAAACCCAGCCCACAAATCAGCCAACGACTCACGGCCACCTCCGCCTGCGCTGCCCTCTCTTACGGACCCGGCCGTGCCAGTGGGAGACATGGTCGACGAAGAAGTCATGTCGGAGAAGAAGTCGTGGTTCAGCGAAGGAGAGCTGGGCGTCCGGTGGAAGGGCGAGGTGGGCAACCGTAAAAGCGAAGAGGCGCTGCCGAGCCCCCCGCCGGAGCCACCCGGGCGGGCGAGGCCGGCTTGTTCGCGCTGCTCGTCGGTCCAGTTGAGGAGGCCGGCGATTACTTGGAGGATTTGGAATTTCTTGGGGTCGGAGCGGTCGAGGGAGAGGAATTGGAGGAGGTGGTTGGTTACGATTTGTCTGTGGAAGGCATGTTAGTTGGGCTGGTTAGGGAAAGGTAGATGAGGGAAAGGGGTTGGTGTAGAGGAAGAAAGGGGCAATCAAAACATACCGGTCGATAGTCTCCTCCGGCTTCATCTTCTTGATGTACTTCAACGCCTTGGTCAAGTGATCATTCAGCACAATCGCCTCATGCCTCAACTTGCCAATCAAGAGATTCTTCTCCTTGACCTCCTTCTCAAACGGCGCCGTGCGCTCCAGCTCCTTCTGGAGTGACTCCCTGGCATCCTGAGCCTCCTTGGCTTTCGCATCCGCCTCCTCGGCGCGCTTCTTCATCGCCGCCAGCTGCTCCTCGCTCGACTCGACCATCTCCCTCAGCTCGCGCTTGCGCGCCTCCTGAATCTCCTGCAGCGCGCGCTGTAGCCCGTCAATGGCCTGCGACTGTGTATTCCTCTCCTCCGCGACGCGCTCGTACGCCTCCCGCACGTTGGCCAGCTGCTCCTCCAGGTCCGTCGCCTTGGCCTCCAACCCTTCGCGCATGCTGCGCTCCTCCATGGCGATGACTTCCCACTCGCCCATGGCGGCACTCGTCTTTTTGAGTTCTGACCGGATGTGTTCCACCTCGCGCTCGAGGTCCTCCCTCTCCTTGCCCCAGTTCTGCTGGGACAGGTTCGTCCGGCTGCGCAGGCCGTCGATCTCGCGCGCCTGCTCGGCCAGCTGCTCGCGCAGCCGGGCGGCCTCCTCCTCCTGGGTTTGCGCCGCCTGCTGCAGCTCCTCGTTGGCCGTCTCGAGCTCCTCCACGCGCGCCCGGTCCCGCTTGAGGCGCTCGCCGAGCGTCTCCTTGATCTTCTCGACGCGGCCGAGCAGGTTCTGGTACTGTGTCTCGGCGTGCTCCTTGGCGGCTTCGGACTCTTCGAGGTCGGACCGCAGCTGGGACACCTCTTCGTCGTGGGTGCTCTGTATGCTCTCGAGTTGCTTGCGCAGCTGCTCGACTTCGGCGCGGAGGGTCTCGCGGTCTTGCGACATGGCTTCGAGCTTGGCGCTGGTTTCTGTGCTATTATGGGTGGTGGTGGTGGTGTTTGCTGGTGTTTCGTCGGCGGTGGTAGAGTTGGTTACTGGAGACCCCTCCGTCGGCGGTGGGGATGTTGTAGTAGACATTGTAGTAGCAGTCGTTGTTGTAGAGGGATTGGGGATGTGACCGTTTGCGCCGTCGGGAGCATGTCCGTTGGTCTCGATGGTGGCAGGAGCAGCAGTAGTGGTAGCAGCAGCAGCAGGTGTTGTTGCTGTCGTGTCCTCTGCTGGGTTGGCAGCCGATTCCGACTCGGATTCGGGGTCCGGGTCCGGGGCCGGATTGGAATCTCCGTCTGGCGGTGGCGGTGGGTTTTCAGACTCGGGTTGGTCGGCCGCAGTTGCGGGTACCTCTACGTCGGTGTCCTCGTCCTCTGCTGGTGCTTCCACCTGGTCGAGTTTCGGTGATGTGTTCTGTACACCCTTGTAGAGACCCAATCGGGGTCCTTTGTTAGCGTTCAGGCCGGCGAAATACATTATGATTAAAGTAAGGGGATTAAAATGTCGTTAAAGAAAAGAAACGAAATGGCCAGCGCGACTGTAACTATCGCAGGCAGTCATTCAACAAAAACAAAAGCGATTGGGAAGAACATGGGTAGAGGGAAGAAAGAGCGATGATAGCAAATGTTGGTGGGTCGGGGGTATTCGCATACCAAGGGCAAGGAGGCCGGGGTTTCCTCTACAGGCAGAGTAGTTTCTTCTGTATCCTCTGCTCCTTCGGCCGCTGGCGCTTCTTCTGCCTCTACTTGTTGTGGTGGTGCTGGTGGTTGGTCTGACAAGACTTCGGCATCTGGTGCAGCATCTGGTGCGTTGCTCCCGCCGCCCTCCTTCGGCTTCGCCTTGTTATTACTGGCGGCGGCGCTCTTCTTCTTGTTGTTCTTCTTCTTCTTGTTGGCGGGCGAGGGCGCGGGTGACGACGAGACTGCCGGCAGATGGTAAGGCGTCAGTCGAAAACGAGATCAGAAGGGTGTCTTGATTTCCATCCCAAGCCCAATTCGTTTCAGAAAGCTGTCCTGTTAGGTACCATTCCGGTCCTATGGCTAGCCATGCTAGTGCTGTGCAGGGCAATTGGTACATGGGCGGGACACCATGGCCGCGAGAAGCGAATGGGGATGGCGTGGATGGTTCTAACAGGAGGTCTAGATTCGGGGCAACGTCACGTACCTTGGCCAGCCGATTGGGCGGCCTTGGTGACCGGCGCCGAGGGCGACATGGTTACTGAAGTCAATTACGACGATAGTGTATGGGTAGGTATTGATGCTGTCGTTTCAATGGCGTAGGCTGGTGGACTTGTCGATCTCAGAGCCGTTACCAAAGACCAAAGGTGAGGTTGCCGTTTGGTTCCCCTGTCCGTGATGTTTACCGTGTGTAGTGAAGTTTACATCAACAATGGCAAAGCCGGGGCGGACGGGGAGAGCGGATTGTCCTCCGTTCGAGTCGTAGTGGGCGTCCGGGTGCCTGTCACTGTCAGCACTGTCAGTGTCACTGCCCTGGCCACTTCTGCTTGGGACCCGGACTCCAAATTCTGTCTTCAATAATGCCCTTGGCTCTGGAATTTGTTGTAGTGGAGTAGAGTTTACTCCGAATTATTCAGGTACCTCTTGTGTCTGACCATGCTTCCACCCTTCCTCCGCGTGTACTCACTCAGGTACGCGTGTACTCGTTTCAAAGACTTCCATAAAAAGAGCTTTGATGTTGAGATATGAAACACTCACACTTCACACAACTCAGCCCCGCGGACATCTCTTCCGTCACCCTGTTTCCTATCTCGTCTATCTTTGGAGTTTGGAGGTACCTGGCAGCTTGCAGATCGGCATTCCATCTTTTGACATGGACTGCACCCCGCGCTTGATCAAGCCCACCACCTTCTCGATGTCCCTTTGAAGCTTGACACTCGCACAACATGAATGCTTGGCTTTTGGATACGAGTGTCTGGCTCTCTTCTGGGGGTTGCATCCGTCTTGTGCACATGAAGTTGTCTTATTGACATCTCGGCTGGTCTGTTCAGGCTGGTTCAGTACGGTACTCATGTGTGTTCTTGAGTGAGTACCTTGACGGCAGTGAACATCATAGCCAAACATGATGCTTCCTTATCTTCACTTGCGGCGAAATTCTATTTGCTTTAGTCTTCCTCACGCCGGACACTTTCTGTGAATAACAAAGCATTGTTTGAATTGACATACAATCATCCTTCCTTTCGCGGCGCTCTGGAATGCCAACTTCACATTCCTGACGTCCCATTGTTACAGAGGTGTACCAGTCCACTGTATCTTTACACACCAATTGTGAAGATTCATGAGAAAGTTACAAGCGCGAACGCACGACCCACATCAGGTCAACGCACGAGCCACGCTTTAGAATAAAACAGAGCATTCCGTCCGCAAATTTTCAGAATCTCTTCTTTTTCTCTCCTTTTCTTCTTCACATATTTCCCCTTCGCCTGCAGGCAGGTAACGTGTTCGGCTTCGGCTGAAGATGTCACCTGTCGGATTTGTCTCTTTTCCTCACGGAAAAGAACCAATGACTCTGTTCACAAGACAGGAAGAAGTAGAACAGATACACAGCGCGCTTTATAATCCTGATCGGCCTTCCTTTTTTTCTCTAATGGGCCTCGTTCAGGTTCGCTTGGTGCGTACATCAAACCTACAGCTTAGAAATATTTTCGCAAACTACACATTGCACTTCATCCATTGCATACGGAAAGATGTTTTTGTCCTGGCAAAGCTGAAGCCGATGGAGAGCCGGTATCTAATCTGGAACTCGTTGGTTTTGGTGTCGACAGGATATGCAACATCGAAATTTGTGTCCAACTATGCTGATGGAATCAGACAATGTGACATCCCAAACACACACACATGTAACACACATCTTAATGAGAAACCCAATGCAAATGAAAGAAAATGAGAATTGCTTCTATAGACAATAACAATAAACAAACAAGTAAAAAATCGTTCCAAGCCTGGCGTCCCTTTCCTTTTCCGCACAGTAACTTGTGATATGTAGATGACCTAACCGGGGGTATTATTCCGAGTTAACCAGCTGGCCGCCCGAAGGGGGGTGGTAACAAACATCATGTAGCGCTTTTCCTGAACCTGTCCGTACAATGCGTGGGCATCCTTGGTTGATTGACCTCACACATAAATACCATCCATAATCTTATCTTCAAGCCCTTCTGGCCCGAGTGACTGTCATTGACCGGGTGGCTCTGCCCGGCGTGCTCGACCGCGTGGCTCTCGCCGGAGTACTGGCTACCTAAGCCTTGGTCTTCCGGGTAGAGCGAGTAGCCCTAGCAGGCGTGGTGGCTTCCGCCTTGGGCGTGGCAGCCGCCTTCTTGGGGGTGGTGCCAGCGGCCTTCTTGGGAGTGGCAGCAGCCTTCTTAGGAGTGGCCGCGGCCCGCTTCCTTGTCGACTTGGGCTCCTCCTCCTCCTTGCTCTCCTCTTCCTTGGTCTCCTCCTCCTTGGTCTCGGCCTCGGGCTCAGCCTTCTCCTCGGTCTTCTCCTCAGCAGCAGCCGGCGCCTCAATGGCCTTGACGGGCTCCTCCTCAGCCGCGGTCAGGAGCGCGGGCTCCTTGGCCTCGGCGGCCTTGAGCTGGGGCGCCTCCCACTCGTAGTCCATCTCGGCGAGCTTGGCAGCCCTGGCCGCCCGCCTCTGCTCCTCCTTGGTGATCTTACCCTGCCACTTCGACTCGGGCAGGGCCTTCTCGAGCTGCTTGCCGGCCATCTTGTTCCACGGGATAACCTTGAAGCGACGGTTGGCGCCCTTGAAGAGGTCCTTGTGCACCTGCGCTTGAGGGACGACCTTGGCGGTCAGGATGTGGCCGAAGAGAAGGTACTTGTCCATGGTGCGGGCGGCAATGTCGGCAACCTCGGCGTCGGCGAACTCGACGAAAGCGCGGTGACGGCTGGCGCCGGTCTTCTTGTTGCGAACAACGCGGAGTCTGGTGATCTCGCCGAACTGGCCGAAGTAGGCGCGAATCTCGTGCTCGTAGAAACCGTGGGGGATGCGACCGAGGTACATGACACCGCGCTTGCCGCTGCCCTTGGTAGCGCTGGCGTCCTTGTCGTCCTTGGTCTTCTTCTTGGGAATCTTGCCGACATCTTGGCCCTTCTTGAAAGTGCTGATCTGCTTGCTGGCCTCCTCGTTGTCATCCTCGTTGTCGTCGCCGTCAAGGTTCTCGACAAGAGCCTGGGTCTCGTTGTCGAGCTCCTCCTCCTCGTTGTCGTCCTCCTTCTCTTGCGCCTCAGGCTCGGGTGTTGGCTCCTTGGTCTTCTTCTCCTTCTGTGCCGGCTTCTCCTTCTTCTCCTTCTTGTTCTCCTTTACGGGCTTCGGTGTCGACTTCTTCTCCTCCTTGGGGGTGGTCTTGGGTGTCGACTTCTCGGTCTTGGGTGTGGGCTTGGGCGAAGGGGCAGCTACGGCATCCTTGGTAGCCTTTTGCTTCTTGGCGGCAACGGGAGTGGCATCCTCGGTGGCCTTTCTCTTCTCGGGCTTCTTGCTGTCGGACTTGGGGGTAGAAGTCTTGGACTTCTTGTTGGCGGGCGACTCGGTGGCTACGATGAATGGGATTAGCTTCAGTCGCAAAAGGTTTGGACGATGAAAATGTCCTCAGAAAGTGATGTTGAAAGACTCACTCTTTGTTTCCCTTCTGCTGCGAGTTACTGGGGCCATTTTGGATGATGATTGCAAGTGAGAACTGTACGGTGTCTAACTTGCTTTTTTGCTGTTTACTTGGGAATGGGGACCTTGGGGATTGCGAGCCACCTGCACTTTTGGTCAAGAAAATTTCTGGACTTAATCGATTCTGCCGCTGCACTAGCAGGCGGTGAGTCTGTAATTTCACCCCCACACTTTAGCGTCAATCCACTGGATCCGCACCGTTAACCCCAACCCCAAATGGCTTTGTTACGGACACTTACAAGTCGCAACGACCTCAACGCTCAGTCTCTTCGTTCTCATCAGAGGCAATCACGTTGTTGTGCTGGGTACATCTTGCYCCAATGGTTTCCCCATGTCAATTTTATTATCACCTGTTCATCCGATGTCTTCCGAAGAGATGAACATCACGACACCACCAAGATGTAACTTTGTCGCCTCATCATGATCCATCACTGCTTTCAATGTTAGCGCTGTGCCATCGAATCAATACCGTACATACAGTACAGGTAGTGGGCCGCTGCTGTAAGTAAGGTACCTACAGAAGAACATCAACTAACGGGAACAAACAAACGACTTTAAAGGGAATTGTTCCCGGCAACGTGCAGTTTTGTTTCCGAGAGAGTGGGAGTCCAAACAAACACCCCTTTTCTTCTTCACATTGGCGACTCCGTGGTACACGATGAGCTGGACATGGGCAGCTGCGTCACAAGTTCCGAGAGGCGACAAGGCGATTGGGTTGTAGCGACCTGGAATGGCCTAGAAAAAGCAGCCTCCCCCAGGGCAGCATTGTTGGGCTGGCTGTTCCCTGAATTCCTCGTCTAGTTCTAGACTTCTGGACCCCGAGAGCCCCGGTACCAGACCTGTACCTGTGGTGAGCTGTGGCCTGTGGCTCTGCCTCTATCAAGCGAACCAAGCAATAATCGAGTGGTTGGCATCCGAGTCCATCAAGTGCTGGGCTCTGGGCTTGGAAGTCATAAAAGTCCAATGGCTGGAAACCGGATCGGCAGGGCATCATGGAATTGGATACTGCACTATCAGGCATAATATCAGCGCTAACCATCGCCGCCTGCTTCTTTGCATCGACACCTGCATTCAGGTTGCCTCTCTTGCTTGTTTCAACTTCCTCTTGTTTCATCCAAATGCCCTTCTGTCTCTGGCCTCCTTCCCTTCCATACCTTTAGATCCTCACCTCCGACCTTTCCTGCCTCTTCGCATTACCCGGCGTTCCTTCTAACCACAACAAACACCACTCACCATCCATCGCGACTCTTAGAGAGGACTGTCCAACTTCGGCTGAGAGACTCATCAGGTGATTCATCATAATCACCTACTTCGTCATCCTGTCATCTCAACCATCGCTGAATGTAACCGGAACCCCGCCGTTCGTCGATTCATCCATTCGCCTGCGCCGCCACTTATCCTCACTCGATACGGTGAATATCGACGCATACCGTTAACGTCGTAGCCATATAATCCATATACGCCATTGATACGGGACTAACACTTGCGCATTCATGAGGCGTCTGCAGCCTTGATACACGCATGCGCGGCTCAGCCTCACGCAACGTTCGAGATCTTCAGACTTTACCAATAACTACCCCTGAGGACCCAGCCTGGTTGGAATACGCCTTATTCGAATGTGCCATGTTTGTCGTGAGCCATAAGCTTGGGTTTGCTCTTGGAGAATCGCGAAACCAAACGTAACAACTTCTGCCGGCGACATAGGCGCAAGTGGCACTTGAAGGGGGGAGAGTGAAGAGATGGCCGAGTCAAAGAGGAAGAGTCTCTGGAACCTGATTCGTGCAAAGAGCACGGCAATCAGGAACTTCAAAGATGTCAGTCAACACTCACCCCGGGATACGACTAGAGACCTAACACTATGTACAGGTAGCAAAGGAAGCAGGCCATAGGAGGACAGCAAGTGATAGCGACGCAGGTACACGACGAAGGAGATCGGACTTGCCCACTGAATTCACAAGCGATCGTCGCCGACCTAGGCGGCCCGGCGCGAACGGCAAGGGGAAAGGTCGTGACTACGAGATCCATCGTCATGATCCAGGACCGCTTACCGACTGGCCGCCATCAGGCATGTCAAGTGAGGAAGAGTTGTCTTTGGGCCAGGCGATGCAGCTAATATCTAGGGGCGCTCCGGCATTCAGAGGTCATAAGCGACCTATACCACACGCACCTGATCATTATTACACTCTTTACGCTACCGTTGCAGGGAATCATGGCGATGACACCGACGCCGCGAACCTGCACGACGCCATGACCCAGCTCATGACCCTACGGAAAGAGGGGTCCGGTTACGCAAACTACCCATGGGAGACTTTCGAGCAGCCAAGCTACGCCTTTTGCTTTGGGAAACGCGCAGGAACCATTACCCTCAACCATTGGGTATCTTTAGCCAGTGTTATCCCGCCTTCGATACCACTTCGGGATTCCGGCGTAGCACCACGAGAGATTACGCTAGATCGCATTTTCGAGAGGCTTCAGGAGCTGGAAAGGGGGTTAGAGGACGACGATGAGGATCTCATGTACAAGAACCTCTACCGACGACTTCTCCGAGACCCCGACAAGTACCTGAGCCCACACAAGACGTTGGACAAGCAAATAACCGATCTTATTATGGTTCTCTCCCGACCAGACTGGATCGACTTTACCTTGCCCAAGAACCAGGTCGCCACCAAGTTTATATATGACAACTCTCTCGCCAACACCTCTACCTATCACAAGTTTTTCCACCAGCTTCTTCTTAGTGTCGAGCTCGACCTACGCATAAACTCCGGCTTGCACCTGGCGGAAGCAAAAGAAAAGCTTGTTGCCCAGATCCCACCAACAATACAATGGAACCTCGCCCTTGCTCGCCGCTGGCGCGAAAACATCCGCGTAGACCGCATTGGAGAGCAACCGGACCAGATTCGTCTTCGGTTTAAGCTACAGAAGCGTCAAGTCCGCATGCTCAAGCGATTTATCCAGATGATGAAGTGGCCCAACCTCTCCGAGACCATCGCCTGCCTCAAACAGCACGAAGCCCAGGGGACCCTCACCGGCCACATATCCTCGCACGCCATGGCTTTCTTCAGCGGCCTCATCCTCCCCGGCACCACCTTCCCCTTCCTAATCATGAACTCCCTCGTCGACATCGACCCCGACCGAGCCACCGACGACCTCGCTCTCCTCACCCACATCCACCCGCACTGCGGCTTCCAATACCGCGGCAGCTATACCTACTGGACAGCCGCCTCCATCGTCGGCAAGGTCCTGGCGCCCACGTGCCTCTCCGTCGCCGGCTGGGTCGGTCCCGCGCGTCCGACCGTCCACCTCGACCGCGCCCAAATCGCGCGCATCCGGCAGCGCAAACCGCCCGCCCGCTCCCAAACCGTGACGCCCGAGGACGTCAAGACGATGAGCGAGCGCTCCGACCCGCTCG
The DNA here is from genome assembly GCA_009802275.1 of Neurospora sp. CHS-2018a. Classification (NCBI taxonomy): domain Eukaryota; kingdom Fungi; phylum Ascomycota; class Sordariomycetes; order Sordariales; family Sordariaceae; genus Neurospora; species Neurospora sp. CHS-2018a. The sequence continues at coordinate 797,542 of RAKG01000043.1, forward strand.
GCCCCCCCGCCGAAGTCTTCCCCGTCAAGGAATACGAGCTCGTGGCGCCCAAGATGGACGAAGACGAAGACTACGACTACGACGGCTACCTGACCGACCTCGTCCGCATCGAGATGCTCCACCTCCGGCCGTCCAACACCAACGACAGCAAGCACTCGATCACCAGCGGCGCTACCAGCAGTGACAATGGCCCGAAGTGGTTCGACGCCAGCATCCACTTTGCTATCGACGGGAATTCGTGGCCTCTGCGACTGACTTTCGACGTCAACTTTGTGCACGCCTGGCCGTGCAGCGACGGGCCGCATCCGTTGTTCTTTGACTACGTTTACGAGTCTGTGAGAGCGGATAAGTTGGTGCATGTGCGCGACTGGAACGGGGTGTACGGAGGCATCAATTCCAGTTTGGACGGGAGCGGTATGATGCATGGTGGTGGGCCCAAGTCGTTTGGGTTGGGGAGTAACGGGCTGGGAGGAAGTAAGAAGGGGAGCAATATTATGAGCGCTGGAGGCCGAACGACGACGGCGACGGATCATACTGGCCAGGATCAGGATAATGAACGGGTGCTGGTGGTGGAGGCGTTTGGGGTGCCGGATAATGAGGTTTTGGCGAGGGCGTGGTGCGCGCATTGGGGGTTGAGTGCTGTGGTTGCTGATGTTTCGAAGACTTGGTGAGTTCTGACGAATCCTGTGAAATGACGTTCGAGAGGTTGTTTTACTGACATGACAAACACTAGTATGGCTTGTGCTATCCGCGAGGCGTATGCGGCTGCTTTGACTGTTGTCATCCTGGTTGATGATGGGCAGAAAGTAGATAACAAAGATGAGTGATGAGTGAAGTGAGGGAGGGTTATATACTTGGGCAGGAGAAAGGAAAGCTGTTGGCACCGGATGGAAAAGGGAACTTCTCGGGGAAGCAGTAGCAGTGAGGCTCACTCGGCGGGTTAACTCGAGAGCAGCTATGGATGGCGAGTGAAAGATGGGATGGGATGGGATGGGATGCATCGGGAGATAAGAGAAGGACAGATATGGTTGTTAAGAAAGGGACAAGCATGCCGGCTGGCTGGCTGGGTATAGTTATTGTTTGGCATACTGTTTTGCGTTTTGAAGCCTGAGAAGTCTATGATACCAATTCTGTCATCACCACGTTCAGTTTAATACTACAGCACTTTCACCATTGAACGTCGTTCACAGTATCCGTGATCAGCCGGTTTTCTCACTTGATTATTCATTCATATATCATCACTTAATTATTCATAACCTCCTTCCATCATCTCTTCACCTCCCCCCCTCCACCCCAACCCACCCACTCACTCACTCATCAACCAACCCAAAAACATACCTAGCCTGCAAAACATACGGATCTCCCCCCGGCGCAAACACCTGCTTGTTCGTGCACCCCCACTCCGGGTGATTGATGCCATCGATCCAATCCTGCACCTCCAGCACCACACATCCATACTTGGGGATTGTTCTCCTCTCGTCCGTGCCCTGCGTCCACTTGAGCGGCACGTCCCCCTTTTGCTGGTTGCACGAGTACATCTGGAAGGCGTCCTGGTCCGAGTAGACTTCGAGCTTGATGCCTGAGTGCGGGGAGGAGAGGCGGGCGATCATTTGGGAGGGTTGATGCCAGGAGTCTGAGGGCGGGGAGCGGAGGGAGTGGATGTAGCAGTTATCTGTTTGATTTTATGTGTCAGTCATGGATGGAAAACGAAGCTCGCACGAAAGGAAGATAGGAAGAAAGGGGAACTCACCATAACCAGTACACCCCGTCCCACAATTCCCCTCCAACCCCTTCTCTCCCTTCTCAAAACTCTCCCCAATTTTCTTTGGTTTACTCCAAAAATCATTAACACCCCCTCTCTCATTCCCCAGTATTTCCCCGGTGGGAATCAAAATCCCATCAACACCAACCCTCATCCCCGCAAACGGCATATACAACTCATGATTCAGTGCATCCTCGAGCTCAAACCCATCCAAGTTCCAATACGTATGACTACTCAGCATGATTGGCGTTTTCTTAGTAGTGGCGATAGCCACCATCTTGATATCCCATGTTGACCCAGAAACAGTGTAAGTGATGTAGGAGATTACCTCGCCTGGGAATCCTTCTTTGCCATCTGGGTCTACTATGCTGAAGGTTATAGAGTTGGGGGTGTAGGCTACCACGGTGAAATTGCGATAATCCCACCCGTCCGGACCGCCGTGGAGGGTATCCACCCCTTTTGGACTTTCAGCAGTGGGGTTTTCGTTTGGGGTGACGTGGTAGGTTACTGTTTCCTCAGAGTCGTCGTCGTCGGCAAAAAGAGTGAAGGAGCTGTTCCTAATGCGGTTGGCGTAGCGACCTGGCACGGAACCAAAGTGCGGGTGGGCAGAGTCCAGGGTGTAGGCGGTCGCGTTGTCGTAGCCGGCTACGATGTCCAAGGGCTTGCCGTGTTTGTCGGCGAGGATCAGGTTGGTGATGGAGGCGCCGTAGGGGATGAAGGCCAGGGAGAGGTGGGTGGTGTTGAGCCAGTATTTCCCGTTGGCGTCGGGGGAGGGGATTTTTGAGGAGGAGGAGGTTGTTGTTGCTGCTGCTGCGAGGGAGAGTGCTCCCGGTAGGAGCAGAGCGTGGAGACGCATCTTGGTGACTGGTCGTGGTGATGGTTCTTGTTGGAGGTTGAGTTCTCAAGAAAGCAGTGGCACCTGGAAGAGAAACGACTGAACCCGACGAGAGAAAGGGGAACACAAAGTGAGGGGAACGACGAGGGGAAAAAGAAGGAGGGAAGTTAATATCAACGAAAGCTCAAGGCCCTACCACCCATTGGCAACCTAGACAGGACCAAGTCGGTGAATGCGGTCTCCCGTTGGTGCGGATCGAAGTGAACGTTGAGGAGGCGAGCAAGGTAAGGTAAGAAGGTTGGTGACCACCCTCCCGCCTCGAAAGGAAGGTTGGATGTCACCCAAGCACCTATAAATCCGGGGTAAACAGCCACCTTCGAGGTAGTGTACAAAGCGGTCTGATCCCAAGTTCCCAAACTCCTGGATGATGTTCATCCCGACCTCTCCTCTCCTCTCCTCTCCACACCTGCGTTCGTTGGGTTACATATCACGCTCGGTGACAAGAGGAATGTGATCTGCATCCGGCAACAAGACTTACCTAACAGTACTGTATCGACATGCTCCGCACGTAAAACGCCCACGAGATGCCAGCCTTTTTGTGTGACAAACTCACCATGCAGAAAGTCGCATGCCGGCATTCGCATCTTGGTTTGCAACAACGGTTTAATATGCAAGCTGTACCTTAATTGGTGGATCTCGGCGCCTCTTTGCATTTGTGATATTCTCCGCCAGGCAAGGTCAAGCTGGCGAGCAGGTCGAGGGACCTTCCATTCTCGCGCTTGCTATAAGACACTGGTGTTATATGTATCTCGTGTTGGGGCGGGATATAAACCAACCTCCTGGATTCATGTGGTTGGTTATGGATCAAGCGAGGATCAAGAACCCTTTCAGTGAAGAGCAGATCATTGGCCTTGTCTCTTTGGGGACTTCGTGCTGGCTGTTTGTGTCTCGGCTATTATCCAAAAGTGAGTGCGCTCATCGACACTGCTTCTCTCGGTCTTACACCTTATAGTAGCCGCTAGAGGTACCTTGAGAATATGTGCATCGTGAACCAAACCCTCGATGTTGTTTACTTTCTCCAAATATCCCGGGGTAAAATCACGAATATGACGTCGTGCAGAAGCGAACCATCAGATGATGGAGTCCGTCTCCAATCCTCATTGGCGCGGCTGTGGCGTTCTGGAGAACCATGCGGGGTCGCCTGCCGTCTCTTCCCCACCGAATAAGCTCCAGCTTCGGCGATGCCAAGACTTCCAGATCCAGCCCTCCTCCTTGTTCCGTTGTTGGTTGTTGAGTGTAGGGCTATCACAGCATGTCATCCTGTCAACAGGTTCAGCATTCAGGGGACAATGGAAGCGTGATACTGTTCAATTCCAATCTACAATATCGCAGCAAAAGCGCAAACCCCATGCCTTTGAGATACACGAAACAGAACTCAATAAGTCATAAACCAACACTCACCGGGCACCACGCCGACATTTCTCATAGCCAACAAGCTGTTTATGCGTCAATCAGGTTCTCCTCCTCGGGCGCCGCCGTGTCCCTGGTATCCTTGGTCGTGGGCTTGTCCTTGCCCTTGTCCTTGCCCTTGCGGTCAGCCGCAGACCTCGAGTAGAACTCGTCGATGATCTTCTTGGGGATACGGTTGAGCATGTCCTTGCGGTAGATACGGAGCAAGCTCCACGCAAGGTCCAGAGACTCGAAGATGGTACGGGACTCGTAAGGACCCTGGGCAATGAAAGAGCGCTCGAACTTGTCCAAGAACTCCAGAGAGAGCTTGTCCTCGTTCGACAGGGCCTCCTCACCAACGACAGCCTTCATGGCCGCGGCATCACGACCAATGGCATACTTGGCGTACAGCTGGTTCGAGACATCACCGTGATCCTTGCGGGTCATGCCCTCACCGATGGCCGACTTCATCAGACGCGAGAGAGAGGGCAGCACGTTGATGGGAGGGTAGATACCACGGTTGTGCAGACCTCTGTCGACGAAGATCTGACCCTCGGTAATGTAACCCGTCAAATCGGGAATGGGATGGGTGATATCGTCGTTAGGCATTGTGAGAATGGGGATCTGCGTGATCGAGCCATTGCGGCCAGCGACACGACCAGCACGCTCGTAAATGGTCGACAAATCTGTGTACATGTAACCGGGGAAACCACGACGACCGGGCACTTCTTCGCGAGCAGCCGAGACCTCACGAAGGGCATCGCAGTATGACGAAAGATCGGTAAGAATGACCAGGACGTGCTTCTCGAGTTGGTAGGCGTAGTACTCGGCGGTCGTGAGGGCGAGACGGGGGGTAATGATACGCTCGATAGTCGGGTCGTTGGCAAGGTTGAGGAAGAGGGTGGTACGGCCCAAACTGCCGTTCTCCTCGAAATCGCGGGTGAAGAAACGGGCGGTTTCCAAGTTGACACCCATGGCACCGAAGACAATCGAGAAGTTCTCTTCGTGACCATCGTGAACACCCTTATTTGTAATACCCTGGCGCTGGACGAGACCGGCCTGTCGGCAAATCTGGGCAGCAATTTCGTTGTGAGGCAGACCGGCGGCGGAGAAGATGGGAATCTTTTGACCACGGGCGATGGAGTTCATGGTGTCGATGGCAGAGATACCAGTGGAGATCATTTCTTGGGGGTATTCCTATGTCTTGTCAGCGTAATGTCCCCGGTGTTCGCGTTTCAGCCATCAAGGTACTTACTCTGGAGTAGGGGTTGATGGGACTACCGTTGATGTCGAGATACTCTTCGGCCAACACCTTGGGACCCTTGTCGATCGCCCTGCCGGAACCATCAAAGATACGGCCCAACATGTCCTCTGATACACCAAGCTTCAAGCTCTCGCCAGTGAACTCGACTTTGGTCTGTTCCCAGTCAGCTTCTCGTTCGCTATTCCCGTCTGGGTATCTGCCTCACCTTCTTCACGTCGATGCCGGAAGTACCCTCGAAGACCTATCCATGATATCAGCGCATTGTCCGAGAGTCTGTTAAGCGATGTCGCGGTTGTCTACCTGAACGACGGCGCGGTTTCCTGTATAGCGTCATGAACGTCAGCAGTTGATCAGAGTGCGACACACGAGGGATTGCGAAAGGGAAACTCACCTCGCGCCTCCAAAACCTGACCGGAGCGTTGCGTTCCATCGGGAAGGGTCAATGTGACGATTTCGTTGTATCTGGGGAATTTGACCTGCGGCGGTTGTTAGACACGCCCATTGCGGTAGAGAGAAAAGCCTTGGGAGAGAAGTGGTGGTTGACCAACATTGTCGAGGATGACGAGAGGACCGTTGACACCACCAACGGTGTTGTAGCGGATTCTGGGCTTCACGTTGTATGACGACGGTACCCGGGGGTCGGCCATTGTGGAAGAGTGCGGGGTCGGTATTCAAGACCTCGAGGCCAGCTCAGGATAAAGATCGGATACTATAGGATTGGGAAAGACGTTACGGTCGTCGGCGAGATGCTGGATGCGACGGAGGAGAATGAGGTTGGCGGATGGAGAAGCTAACATGTATTGGTGTCTCGAAGTTGCAAGTAGTCGCAAGCTCCAAGCCAGTCCCGTCCTCGGCCTGGCCTGGACTGATAGGCTGAGGCCGCTGGCTGACAAGTGCAAGCGCCCATCCTGGCCAAGTTCCTGCCCTGCACTGCAGTGCACAGCGGGCAGGTCCTGGCAGGCAGCGGGCCGGGCGCTCCTACCTAGTGTACGGTGACAGGACAGCCCCGCATCCGTCATTCGCAGTGCTTCGAGATCAGTTGCAAACGGTTTGTCCGAATATTGCAAAACGCAACACCAGCTCCCGTCTTAACATTCGTTGCACCGCCACACCTTCCACAACCAAACCTCCAACCTCACAACTGCGATCGCCGCGTCGTTTCGAGCTGAGGCTGAACTGCATCCGGCAAAGAGTTCCACCTTCAGTTTACGCCAACTGAACTTGCCTTGTTCAAGCTGTTGTCGCGTCATCGCCAATTCAACTTCTCTCGCGGACATACTTTGTACTTCACCACTCTCATACCGAAACTTCCAACGTCAACACCCGCATGCGCCGACCGTAAAACCACACACACGTGGGACCAGACCGAGCCAAGCGCGGCAAACCCATCAACAACATGTCGGCCATCTACAACCTCGAGCCGCAGCCGACGGCATCTGCGATTATCCACACGACACAGGGCGAGATTGCCGTTGAGCTCTTCGCAAAGCAAACACCATTGACATGCCGAAACTTCCTGCAGCTTGCACTCGACGGTTACTACGATAACACCATCTTCCACCGCCTGGTCCCTGGTTTCATCGTCCAGGGCGGTGATCCCAGCGGCACCGGTCATGGAGGAGAGTCGATCTACGATAATGGCGCGCTCAGCGGCGACCTCGACCCATGGCCGATGGACCAGAGACATGGAAAGAATGCGGGACCTCATGGCGCCAACTTCAAGGACGAGTTCCACTCGCGCCTCAAGTTCAACCGTAGAGGTCTCCTGGGTATGGCGAACGAAGGGACACCAGACACCAACAGCAGTCAGTTCTTCTTCACGCTCGGAAAGGCGGACGAACTGACGGGGAAGAACACCATGTTCGGTCGAGTGGCCGGCGACACGATTTACAACCTGGCAAAGATCGGAGAGGCGGAGGTGGAAGAGGGCGGTGAGCGGCCCCTATATCCCATCAAGATCACGCATATCGAGATCCTCATCAACCCCTTCGATGACATGAAGAAGAGGGAGAAGAAACCCAGACAACAGCAGATTTCTAGGCCCACACCCGCCGAGAAGAAGCAGAAGAAGAGGAAGGGCGGCAAGCAGTTACTAAGTTTTGGAGACGAGGTTGGGGATGAGGACGGCGAAGAGCTTCCTCTCCCGAAGAAACCCAAGTTTGACACAAGGATTGCGGTGGATCTTGATGAAGACGATTCAAGCAAGCAAAGCGTCTCGAAGAAATCATCCACCAAGAAGGACGCCAAACCAGCGGCAAAGGATGTACCAAAACGGGAAGAAAAGCCGGAGCAAAAACCAGTAAAGGAAAGCAGGAGGAGTCCAAGCCCACGACCAGTTGCTCAGAAGAAAGAGCTGCCACCCAAGAGGCATTACAGCGAGCATTCGAGCCCAGAACCTGAAGAGCCCAAGAAAAAATCTCTCCTTGAGAAGACGAACGAAGAGATTGCGGCACTCAAAGCGTCAATGAAGAGGACTATCCATTCAGAGCCAGTAAAGCAGGAGAAGAAAAAGTCGGCTCTGGAGCAATTGATCCCGGATACAGCCATCCGCGGGAGAAAGCGCCGGCCAGGTGCAAGTAACAACCCTACTCGGGAAGAGCAAGAGGCTTTGGACCTTCTCAAGTCTTTCAAGGCAAAGATTGAGACGGCTCCACCAGAGAAGAATGCGGCCCAGCCTGTGGTGAATCCAGATGAGGAGAATGGAGAACAAGACGGCCAACCAGACGAGGAAAAGGTCTGCGATCTTCACTTCATTGCTAACTGTCAAAGCTGCAAGGCCTGGGATAAGGTGGAGGACAATGAGGATAGCGGTGATGAAGGTTGGATGTCTCACAAGTTGAGTTTTGCTGCTGACAAGCTCGGGAAAGACCTCAGTTACCGGAAGAAGGCGGAAGAAGAGTTGGTGGTTATTGATCCTCTGGCGAAAGCCAGGACGCTCAAAGAGGAGAAGAAGGCCACCCGAGATGCTAAGACGGGAGGCTCTTCAAGAGCCTGGGACCGGGGAGGACGGGACCGACACTGATGTACCGGATGAGTTGCCCCGTCCTTGAGTCTTTGTTGGTTATGTCATATCCTACATTCCTGGGTACTTGTAGCTCAAGAACAGTGTGATGAAGGTAGTACGTCTAGTCTATAGAATAACCAACCAACCCAAATGATACCCTAACGTTCTCAAAGACTCTGACCACTCGCACTTGACGGTATTCACTCCGGAGGTTTCAAACCTTTCCCATGAAAGATAAGCTTATGTACCCCGTACCCACCAGTTGCCACCGTCCAAAGTCGAAGCCGTTGTGTGACTTTTTTGAGGTTTGAGCTAGTGCGTTTTTGTTAGCTGCTGGGATGCACTAACAAGCACTAACAATTACATGGTCCGATATGTCAACGTCTTTTAAGACACCTTGTCCATACCCTTTGGTTGGGGTCCCTCACCTCAGTCCTCAACTCCATCGCCAAAGACGTCAAGAGAAGACGGAAGAACTGGAAGAGACGGAAACAGCCATGGGGACCCATATCGTGTTCATGCAAAAAGCATCCTGTAGATGCTCATGGAAGGGTTCCATGGGGAAAATCCCGAGTGCCAAGACCTGACGATAGGGTCAACTTCATGACCACACGCCGGCAAGTCCTTGACAACAAGTGTTTGGATTGGGTGGCTGGGCTTCCACTTGTTACATGTTACTCCATACTACCTCGCTTCAGAATCTAAGCTCGATGCATTGTAGGTAGCTTTGCAGTTCAAGGCTTTGTCAGAGCTTCTCATCCCAGCTCGTCTAAGTGACATGGCCGGAGAAAGAAACCACACCAAAGTCATTATGCTGCACCTCCGGTCATTGGCATGAGCCACGGCCAGTTGCTTTGACAATTGTCATTGATGAAGCTGAGATGAGATTAGAGTTATCAGATGGATCAAGTAGCTCAGTCCGATAATAGTTACATATCTCAATGTGAAGACAACCTATACAATACGGTAAACAATGGGTTCGGGCAATTTGGTCTGATACATCACACAGCCGGGGAACTTGATACTAGCGGATTCCCGGAGCAGGTCCCGGTGCCTGCCTCCCTGGCAGGTAAGGTATCCTCTGCGTCGGTGTCGGTGTCGGTGTCGGATCGGGTTCTTCACGGACAAGGGAAACTCTTTTTTTTTTGGTGAGAACCTCAAAAGGTCACGCCGAGAAGGGACCCGCCAAAAAAGCGACGCCGGAGCAATTGGCACGGATAGACCCCACGTTTGGTGTGGCAGTTCCCTTATCTCCAAGACATGTGATTGGATGGATAGCGCTAACAGCTGCCATCGATCGAGCGATCAGAGAAATTGGTTCACCAACCCGCCCACCTGGCGCTGGACTCTGGCTCGGCAGGAGCGTTGGGTGCGGATGCTACCAAAGCGCCCAGAGTTCACACCATTCAGCGCACCTGCCGCCATCACGCTCAACAGTCTTCGCTGTTGGATGCTCCGCCGACGGGAACGATCCACACATCACTAACAACGGCAGGCCGGCCAACCAGACGACGGCAACGGAAGAAGATCCTCCAACATCTTTCTCGTCATACAAAGCCCCCAAAACCCGACGGATCACGGACGGACTCGAAACACCGAACGAACCTCATCAGCTTCCACTCTGTCGAGTTGCTGCCCGTACCACTCCGCGGCTTTTGCTGTTTTGCGTCGCACCAAAGTGCTATTCACTATACCGACGACGACGACCACTGCCGCCTCGAGCAACGTCCGATCCCCTTTCCGGACCATCCACTACCCCGTCCACGGACACGGCCACTCAGCATCCCGCTACCGCGATCCGCAGTTTGCATTACTCGAACATTTCGAACCGCCAACTCCGCGATCCGATCCCCCACGACTTCCCCGCCTCAGCTTTGGCCGACCGAAGGCATAAAACGGACCAAATCGTCTGGAGAAGGGATCACTTTGCGACTGGGAACCAGAGAAAGACCTTGATAGGATACAAGGCGAAACGACAGAGTCTTTATCTGGTGGTGTTGGGTTACTGAAAAAAAACACAGACAAGGTTGGCTGTTGTCGTTAAGACCAGCGCCTGAACATACAAAAAAAAATCAACAAATCATCACAATCTCCAGGCGAGGACCTCGACAACAAGGAACAAGACCGCGCGCATTGGACCATTGGACCGTCCACGCCTGCTGCTCTGTCAGAAACAATCGCCAATTGTCCCAGCCAGTTCCTGCACTCCGGCGGGCGCTTGAAAGAGAATCGACGTGTGACAAACAGCCTCCTTCACGGCGCCCTTGTCGGTCGTCAACCACCACTCTTGATCGTTGCTAGACGCAGATTCGCTTACACTTTCGCCCGTCCCCAGAAAGAGGCAGAGATTCTTTGGTAGCCTTTGACCACGAGATATCAAGACCACTGCAGAATATATAACGCCCGCTCGTTCTGTGTGCTTCTCAGGGACCAACAATCTAAAACCTCTATTATCCCTCTTCCGTCTGGCGAAGCAGCTCTCCCAAGCAAGGATCTCTTCGCACCGCGATCGTATCTGTTGGTCTGGTGTTCCTGTCGATACCCACGATACGTACAGCTTTTGGACAGTATCGCCTATCTAGGACGCCCTATCTTACGAGATACCATACCAATCTCCTACATCGACAAGTCTTTAGGTAGCCCGATCGCCTACCGCGCGTCTCAACACCACCATTGCGCCGTAGTGGCTTTCCTAGTGAACCCATCTCGTCGTGCCATCTCGAGCGCATGCTCCCGTCGTACGCCATGTCTTCTCCTAATCCGAGAAAGAGACCGGCTCCGGGCTCCTCGCCCATCGTGCCCCTTCCTCTTCAGCAGATGCCGCAACAGTTCAATCCCGCTCAGGCAGACCAGGTGTTCCGGTGGAATAATGGCCCAGACGCAGCAGCGGCCCCTCTCAACTCGTTTGGAATGATCTCCACGCAAGCACCGTATCCGCAGGCTATTCCAGCACCTTCCAATGCTCTGGCGCGGCGCCCACCCAGTCGAGCCCTTGTCTCTACCAACCAGTTCAACGGGACGGCCGACACCTGGGCCACATTTAGTGACGATGCTGCCTATCCCTTGGGGCATAACGTGCCTCCGACGGATGAGCACGACAACATTGAGCGCCTCGAAGAGATGGCGCAGCGTGCCAAGCGGGAAGCGCAGGCCAAGAGAAAGCAGATCCCGCCTTTCGTCCAGAAACTGAGCAGGTGTGTTTGTTACCCTTACCCATATAATGAATAAGTATATACAGTATACTAATCTTGTATGTCATCAGCTTCTTGGATGAGTCTAGGAACACTGATCTCATTCGCTGGTCTGATAAAGGTGACTCTTTCATCGTCCTTGATGAAGATGAGTTCGCCAAGACCCTTATCCCGGAGCTCTTCAAACACAACAACTATGCCTCGTTTGTGCGACAGCTCAACATGTATGGCTTCCACAAGCGAGTTGGCCTTTCGGATAACTCGATGAAGGCATCTGAAAGGAAGAATAAGAGCCCAAGCGAATACTACAACCCTTATTTTAGGCGCGGTCATCCCAACCTTCTATGGCTGATCAACAAACCAAAAAGCGGAGGAAAGGGGAACAAGCCAAACAAAGCTACACCCAAGACCGAGGGTGAAGGGGATAGCGAGGAGGATGCCGTTGTCGACGACGCATACGCTGGTCAGAATTACTCGTCAGCCCAGGTCGGACGTGGTTCTTCGAGTGCTGGTGAGGTTGGCCCGCTACACAAGAAGGACCTGGTAGCAGTCAAGTCTCAACTAGATCGGCTACAACAGCAACAGATGGCCATCTCCAGCATGCTACAAAAGATTCGAGCTGAACATACGACCTTATTCCAGCAGGCCATCACGTTTCAGAACCAGCATGAACGTCACGAGAATTCGATTAACGCCATTCTCAACTTTCTTGCTAATGTATTCCGGAAGTCGCTGGAGGAGCAAGGAGGGACGCAGAGCGTGCAGGATCTCTTGGCAAGCATCATTCCTAACGCTCAGGTTCACAATCAGAACCAGATGCCCCAGGCAAATGTTGTCGACCTCGGCGGCTTCGTCAACCAGCAGGTCCACAACAACATGGCTATGGGAACACCGAAGCGTCAACAGCGTCTGCTGCCCCCTATCCCCCAGCAGGGTGTAGCCAAGGTGCACTCGATTCCCCCATCCTCGACACCCTCTCCTGCTCCGGTCCATCCCCAATACCTAGCGCAGCAGATGGGCTCCGTCACGGAACTCTTCGACACAACCCCCGGCGACAGCCCATCGTCCACATTCATGAAGAATGAGCTACAAAACAACCCTCAGGAGGGGATGATGAAGCTCATTCAAGACACGAATGCTGTGAGCGCTTCGGGAGGTGTTGACCTACCAGATATGGCGACCAAGACGCATGTGAATGCCCTGAGCAACGACCAACGCAACAAAATGCTCAGCATCATGGCTGGAAACAACATCCCCACCACCAATGGTTCGTCATCGGCCTCCAGCCCCGCGGTACCTACCCCAGCGGCCACGATGCCGCCGATTCCCACTATCCCCACGGTACCTGTTACCACTGCTGCTGCCCCTGCCCCTGTCGTCCCCAATCACTCTGCACTCAACGCGCTTTCCCCTACCCTTGGCTCCATGCCGCCGCCGCCGCCATTCCCCAGCTACTCCCACGAGGAGCTGGACGCCCTTCAGCGGCTCCAGGAGGAACAAGCCAGCCAGATCGATCGACTTACGAGCTTGCTCGGTCCTCTGAGCCCCTCCGGTCGCATCCCCGGTCTCGACGAGCACGGCAATCCTAACGGCGCCACCGGCTACTTCGACGGCACTGACATCGAGCAATACCTCAACGACAACGCCTTTGCCGATCCCGCCTACGAGTTTTCCGGGCTACCCGGTGCCAACGGAACTGGCGACGGCACCGCCGACTTCAACTTCAACCTCGACGATGGTTTCGATCTAACCAACCCTACTCACACCGGCACTGGTCCCACTGCCAACGGTGCTGCCGCCACAACAGGCGCTGGTTCCAGCGCTGCTGGTGGCCTCACCGTCCCCGGCGGGTTCGAGTCAGGAAGGATATTCGAGACCAACTCCCCCGTCAACACCCCCTCCCCCTCGGCCGCGACGGAGGAGCTCATCAAGAACGACATGGAAAGTCCCGAGCGCGATCCGAAGAGGCGGAGGAAGGGCTAGAATCCCGGAGATCGCACTTCTTCTTCTTCCGTCTTGTCTCCTTCTCCACTGCGAAATTCTCATCAGAATCATCAGCGTCATCATCAGTCTCCTCAGTCTTATCCGCTACCTCCGGGAACTCCTCCACATCATCAACCTCTTCAACTTCACCATCAAATTCAACATCAAACTCACCATCAAACTCCACATCACCAAAATCAGCAGCAGCAAAGGAGCTCTCTCAGTCCTCAGACTCAGCAGCAGAACCTCGGACAGCAGCATATGCAAATGCCGGTCCCTCCCCCTAGGATGGGATCCCCGTCGGACGTTTTTAGGGAAAATTTACCTGGATGGCCGTATACAAGTGTGAGTCAGACAACACCGACGCGTCAAGATCAGCAGTCGGGGTCGGGAAATTGATGGGCCTTGATGGATCTTGATGATTTGATTTGAGTGAGAAGATGGGTGTTGTTGCTTGGATTGGGTTGCTTGTGGTTTGTGGTTTATGGTTTGGTGAAGAAGAAGAGAAGGTGATAAAGGGGGTGAAGGGGAAAAGGGTGGTTGAAGGTATCGAGCCAGCACGCTAGAGCACTGGAAGAGAGAAAAAGAATGAAGCAGGAAGGACAGAATGGGTGCATAGCGAACTGGTCTGTCGTGTCGGTCGGGCGACTATAGCATTTGATTGCTAACGCACCAAAAAGAAGAAGGAAAAATTAAAATAGGATAGTAAGTAAGGTAGAGGGATGGATGGTTTATTCCGCACATGTCTCACGTAAGGACTTTCCTTTCTTATCACTTCCTTGTCATGTCACTACTATCATGAACAACTTTAAAAGGTATCTGTATCATGGGAGCGTGGATGGAGAATTCTCAACTCAAATTTGCTTTTCAGGTTGTGTTCTCCTCAATTTGTGTTTTTTGTTTTTCTATTCTCTGTACATCTTCTTCTTCTTCTTCTTCTTTTTCTACTAAATTCCGCGTGGATGGATGGATGGTTACTTGCACTTTCCATTTCCCTCGCTGTAGTAGGGGATGACTCATCGCAGCTGTCTCTGCGGTCATGATCTTGTTCATGGTTGAAATTGATGACGGGCATGCGAAAGGAGGAATTCACGAGTGTGGTGACTAACAATGTGATGGATGGTTGGTTATCCCGACCGATAGATTCCCCATAGAATTTGTGTGTGCAAGAAGCGCTTCCCTACATCCTCGGATATCTATCTATCTATCTGTCATGAATAGAACAAATAAAGTGTCCTTCTTCGCCTTATCTCAGACCCATATTCTCAAGCGGGCTGTGACCGATGAGACGAGAGTGAACGGATGACGCGCCGCTCCCCACCAAAGCTCAACCAACTTCCTGAGGCCTCCTCGTTGGCTACCTATTTCATGACGGCTGACGTATGGTAGGTAGAGTCCGTATGTTATGTTACACCGGCTGTAGACAAATAGTCCGAGGGTCCGAAGATGATGGAGGACGATGACGTGGACTGGTAAGGTAGGTTGTAGGTAGTCGGATCACCCTCCACTAAACTTCGAAAGCCTAGGGGCTGAAGAGTATGACAGCCTTAAGTAGGCCAGTCGAATCAACTCGTTGGTGTCCACTCCCTCCACCGGCACCGGTACTGCTCATGCGGCTTGTCCATTCGCGTACGTATGCTCGTTCGACACATCGAAGGTCGAAACAGGGGCGCTGCGTGGGGGTGCGCAGCAGCAGCAACAGCTCGCGCTAAAGTCATAGGTAAGGCGACCTGTTTTGATCGTGCAACACCCGACACGGCTGCTGTGCGATGCCATTGCGCAAGCCAGACTTTCTCATAGGATGGCTTCCGTGTCATTCCTCCGCTCGTTCACTCGTTTCTTCTTTGTCATGGTCGTCGTAATTCGGCTTCTTTCTCCCCCTTCTCCTCGCAGTGGTTTCCAGTGATAGCTTGGCTGCGTCGTGTCGTGCGTGGGTCTTCTTTCTTGAGCTGCCATGACAGTTTTCGAAATCGTTGTGTTCTGTCCTAGCCTGCCCCTTTCATGCCCCTAGCCCGTCCTCACGAGCTGTCGGCTTGGCCTGGCCTGGTCTGGTTGGCCGATTGATATGCTTCTTTCTCCCATCTGAATTCGATGTCCCATCGCACCAAAACACTTCCACTCCCCTCCCTCACTTAGCCAGCGGATTAGCATGCACCGTCACCCCTTCAATCCTCACCTCATCCTTAATCCGATTCTTCTTATCCACCTCCAGCCCCTCCAACTTGGCCAGCGTCTGCAGGCTCTCGTCCCCAATCAGCTTCCCGAAAACCGTGTTCAGCCCGTCCAGATGGGGCGCTTTATCGAACAGGACGAAAAACTGGGATCCGTTCGTGTTGGGCCCCTTGTTGGCCATGCTGACGATCCCCCGCTCGTTGTGTCGCAGCGCCGGCCGGATCTCGTCTTCGAAGGTCGGGCCGTAGATGGACCGCCCGCCCTTGGGGTTCTCGGGAGGGGAAGGGTGGGCGGGAGCGCCGGTTTGGACCATGAAGGAGGGGATCATGCGGTGGAAGGGGGAGAGGTTGTAGTAGCCGGAGGCGCAGAGGGCTAGGAAGTTCTGGAATTGGGGAGGAGGGGGGTTAGTTAGTGCCTTTGCGCGTGAATGGAGATGGGGGGGGGGGGGGGGGGGGGGGGGGGGGGGGGGGGGGGGGGGGGGGGGGGGGGGGGGGG